>CAKOAT010191822.1:0-53441 GCA_932364175.1 Eruca vesicaria subsp. sativa | reverse complement strand
AGAATCGTTTTATAAAACTCGAGAATCGTTTTATAAAACTCGAGAATCGTTTTATAAAACTCGAGAATCGTTTTATAAAACTCGAGAATCGTTTTATAAAACTCGAGAATCGTTTTATAAAACTCGAGAATCGTTTTATAAAACTCGAGAATCGTTTTATAAAACTCGAGAATCGTTTTATAAAGCTCGAGAATCGTTTTATAAAACTCGAGAATCGTTTTATAAAATTCGAAGAATCGTTTTATAAAACTCGAGAATCGTTTTATAAAACTCCAAAAATCGTTTTATAAAACTCGAGAATCGTTTTATAAAACTCGAGAATCGTTTTATAAAACTCGAGAATCGTTTTATAAAACTCGAGAATCGTTTTATAAAACTCGAGAATCGTTTTATAAAACTCGAGAATCGTTTTATAAAACTCGAGAATCATTTTATAAAACTCGAGAATCGTTTTATAAAACTCGGGAGCATATTCTTCCCTCTACATTCATACGAATAAAAGCACGCTCTTAAAAACGCAAACTGGTTTTTAATAAAGCCGCAAAAGCGGCAGGGACTCAGAGCCGCACATGGTCAGTCCGAAAACTATAACGGCCACGCTCGGCCAGACCAAACGGTCTACGAGACTAGTCTCAAGGCCGGCAAAGGTCAAGATACCATCGACATCATTATACTCGATAAACATATAACTAGACCGTAAAGGTCTTGCTGGGAAAAAGGTCATACGAACCTTAACTCTGAAACGAACTACGAAAGGCTTGATCCCCTCAAAAGGGTACATAGGAAGCCTTCACAAGGCGCAGCCCTAATATTAAAACGCTTCCCGCTCCCTGGAGAGTGGACAGATCACTTTCAACGGACCTTTCCGACCATTAATTCCGCCTAACTTACTAAAACTGGATAACCACTCGCAAGAACCTTACGCTAAAGGCTCACGATTCTTACGAGCTGGGGGCCTAACTGTTGGGGTCAAAATCGGTCTGACGAAATTAATAGCCAAAACTTTCCGCAAGAATACAAAAATAACAGTTTTATAAAGCTCAAGAATCGTTTTATAAAACTCGAGAAATCGTTTTATAAAAGCTCGAGAATCGTTTTATAAAACTCGAGAATC
This sequence comes from Eruca vesicaria subsp. sativa, assembly GCA_932364175.1. Classification (NCBI taxonomy): domain Eukaryota; kingdom Viridiplantae; phylum Streptophyta; class Magnoliopsida; order Brassicales; family Brassicaceae; genus Eruca; species Eruca vesicaria. Next base: position 52,327 of record CAKOAT010191822.1, on the reverse strand, counting down.
GTTTTATAAAAATCGAGAAATCGTTTTATAGAGCTCGAGAAATCGTTTTATAAAGCTCGAGAATCGTTTTATAAAACTCGAGAATCATTTTACAAAACTCGAGAATCGTTTTATAAAACTTGAGAATCGTTCTATAAAACTCGAGGATCATTTTATAAAACTCGAGAATCGTTTTATAAAACTCGAGAATCGTTTTATAAAACTCGAGAGTCGTTTTATAAAACTCGAGAAATCGCTTTATAAAACTCGAGAAACCGTTTTATAAAACTCAAGAATCGCTTTATAAGATTCGAGAAAACGCTTTATAAAACTCGAGAAACCGTTTTATAAAACTCGAGAATCGTTTTATAAAACTCGAGAAACCGTTTCATAAAACTCGAGAAACCGTTTTATAAAACTCGAGAATCGTTTTATAAAACTCGAGAATCGCTTTATAAAACTCGAGAAACCGTTTTAGAAAACTCGAGAATCGTTTTATAAAACTCGAGAATCGTTTTATAAAACTCGAGAAATCATTTTTATAAAACTCAAAAGTCGTTTTATGAAATCCAAAGATCGTTTTATAAAACTCGAGAATCATTTTACAAAACCGCAAAAAACCGCAAAAAACCGAAAAAGCCGTAAAACGCAAACTAGTCGCAACTAGTTCGCCCATCGGCGAACTAAGAGTCACTCTTTAGTTCACCCATCGGCGTACTAAGCCGGGCCCGGCTTAGTATGCCGATGGGCGAACTAAAAAGCATTCTCTAGTTCGCCGATGGGCGAACTAAAACATGCATGACTAGTTCGCCCATCGGCGTACTAAGCCGGGCCCGGCTTAGTACGCCGATGGGCGAACTAGAGACGTCCCGGACACTCCGCGTCTCGATTTCCTGTATTCCTGATTCGAAACTTACGTTTTTCGACAAGGTCGCATTCTAAACCATGACCGAAATATCTCTCGTTCCATCTCGATCCGACTTACCGTTCGAGTTTTACGATAAAAACCGTAAAACTTTGTTTTCTCGGAAAGAACTCCAGGAAATCGTATAAAACGGCAACGGTTAAACGAAACACCAAACATTGCCTAAACTATACGATTTATTCGAGATTTCTCGTTAAAATCATAAAAAACGCCGAGTAAGTCGTAAAAAACGTGTTTTTAATAAAAAGTCAAGTAAATCGTAAAACTTTGCGATTAACTCGAGAAATTTATTAAAAACGACGTCAGATCAGGAAAAGATCCCGTAAAAAGTCGGAAAACGGTTTTTATCGCAAAACGGCCCGGAAGGACCTAAAACGCGATAAAAACCCATCTCGTGATTTTAACGGAATCTAACCCGCAGATTTGATAACGTTTTGACGGTTTACTCGCAGAAAGAAAATAAAAGTCAAGTTTAAACATAAAAGGAAGGTTTGAAGAGAAATAGAAGATTTCCGCAGAAGAAAGGGAAGGATCGAGAAGAATGGAAAATTCCCGATTTAGTCAAATCTGGGCGAAATGGAAAGATCGGATAGCCNAAAAGGAAGGTTTGAAGAGAAATAGAAGATTTCCGCAGAAGAAAGGGAAGGATCGAGAAGAATGGAAAATTCCCGATTTAGTCAAATCTGGGCGAAATGGAAAGATCGGATAGCCAAGACGAGGAGTATATAAAGAGGAGGTCTAGGGCAGAAGCACACACACGAAATTCAGAGCTCTCACCACCAAAACTAGCATTTATGAATATTTCCGTTTTTCTGTTAGCGAGCTGCGTCTCAATTAGGGTTTTCTAGTTCTTACGCTTTCGGCAATTCTTTTTGTACCAGTTCTACGCAGATTCGGAATAAGAACCTCTTTGCTCTCTGTTTTCGTTTATTCTCATTTAAATTCTAAGTTATCGTTTTCTTATTTTCGTTGTGCGGTTCTCACAGATAATCGGTTCCTCTGGAAACTTAGGATTTTCCCGAAGTTTCCTTATTTACGATTTATTTGACAGTAGGGTGAAATCGACTCCCACAAAGGTCACTGAATAAGATGAATTAAAGCACGAGGGTGGTTAATCAAACATCATAAAACAAGGTCCTGATTCCCACAAAGTTTGGACTGACTCGATTAAAACATCAAAATGACTCAAAGCGGACTGACTCAAAAATAAGAAACAAAGCAAACGATTAGTAGCAGATACTTGCCTCCCACAGACTTACTTCTCACCATCCCTGGGGAGAAAATAAATCGAAGAAAGGCCAAAATAAAAATAAAAAGAAGAAGAGTTTAGATGGATAAGACAATTGTGATAGAACTAGGAGACTGCCTAGTCAGTTTCATCGCTGTCGGATTGGCCGGGGTAGCGCCTGTTCCGATGACAAGGTGTAGCAAATGGGGTCTCATCCCCTCCAGCCGTTGTTCCTGCGGGTTTCTCTCCGGGGCAGTGGGTGGCTGCTGCAGGTTCTTCGTGTCGAGGCGCAGATGTTGTAGGTGCTCCCATACAACCGCCGGTCAGTAGTTCCAGAACACGCTTCAGGAGGCTGTTGTTCTTGCACTGTGAGTCAACCATCCACCGACAATATGCAGCATCATCTGCGTCATCTGCGAGTGGACCCAGGTCATAAGAGTTGGTGCCGTCTACAGTTGTACCGACGAACTCCACGTCTTCCAGAGGAGTCTGCGGAATAGGCGATCTCGGATCAGGGCACAAGTGGTGGGTATCTGGGTCGAAACAGATGTTCTGCACATCGCTGAGTGAAGTGATGTCCTGGTTAGGGAGCTTTCAGTAGAGGATGATATGGCAGTTAACTAGGTAGGAGGTGTCGATGAAGGCTGGGGTCTCATTGCATGTGTACTTGGTGAGATCAAGCCCAAGGTGGTGAAAAATCGGAGTGAGCAAACTGCCAGAACGATCCTTCTTAAGGGTCCTCTTTTGCACTCTTGCCTTCTTGTCCTCAAACATCTGAACAAGCACGTAACTCGGGCTGGTCGTCATTGTGGCAATCGGAATACCCAAATTAGCATCGCTAAGCTCATCAGCAACACCTGCAAACAGCATCTGGAGTTCCCCTCGGTGCACCTTAGAAGTCAAGTCCTTAGTGAAGAGCAAGTTGCTTAGGACCTTGGCAGTGATGCGCAAGACAAGATTACGGATGTGAGACTGATTAGCTGTGCGCGATTTGAAATTCCCAGTCGCAATGAACTTCCAATATGCCTGCTCTGGTGCAAACTTCTTAGGAAAGGATATGCCTGTGTATTCCTCAGACATGTCAAAAATCTCTCCAATTGTGGCCAAGGAGATTGAGCGCTTGACACCTTCAGCGTAGAAAGTGAAATAGGCTTCTCCGAAACAAAGATAGTCGGGCCTGGAGAAGGTAAACATTGCGGTGGCGAGGACTTGTCGCACCAGATCAGGGTATAGGTGGTGAGAGATGTAGCAGAGATCGGCTATTCCCATGGCATGTAAGGCCCCGTGCAAATCTTCTTGGAGATCAAGCGCTTGCAAGTCCATGGCATTGACGAAACGCGTTGGAAGGATAGAGATGCGGCGGAGGTCATTGTATCGGCGAGAAGCGCCAATATCCCACCGTTCTTCAGAAGAGTCCGGGATGTGAGGATCAGAGAGGGAGATCTCAGTGTTCTCCATGCGTGGCCACGGGTAGGTGGGGGAAATCATGTCATCAGCCGGGTCGTCACGGAGAGTCCGAGTCGGTGGTTTTGCACTGGCCTTGGTTCTCCTCGGAGGCATCTGCAAGAACAGTTGAACTGAATAGTTAGCATAATTCTAATGGGATAAATAGGAGGAAGTCGGAATTTTTCAGTGTGTTCTCTTCTACCAAACTTCTCCTAGTACCCCACAAGAGACGGAACAGAGAAAATAACTGATATGATGAAATCAAAGGCGAATACATGCATGCCTAAATGAAATCAATCGGTTGTTCCCCAAAACCTAACTATCCGAGAATTCCAAACGGTTGTAGCCAATCACTAATCATAATTCTAAACAATCCTAACAGCAAGAGGAATGGTCGATTTGTTCAAGGTGAACATCCTAAAAATCGATCTATCAAAGTAAAGGAAGAAGATGAGAGTTGATTGGGGCCGAGAATCACTAAGTGATGTCGCCTCTTTAGCTTTCGAGTAGGGATAGAAACCTGCAAAAACCTCAAAGAGAAAGGTAATCCCACGAGCAAGAACCGGAAATCTTAAAAAAAATTGGAAAATGTAAAAGAGGAAATTTCTAGGGTTCTTGGTAGTAGGGGGCGGAAATAGAACCGACATCGTGGGCCACTCCCTAAAAGTGATGGGGAAGAGGGGAGGGTGGTTCTTAAATAGAACCGACATCGTGGGCCACTCCCTAAAAGTTAGGGCTTTCACCTCCACTCCTCCTTCACTTTTTTTTTTTTTTTTCCCGCGAGACTTACCTGGGCAGAACAGTTGCTCCGAGAGTGGAACCACAGTGCGTCTGGAAGTAACTCGGGTTTTTCTGATTTTATTCTGCAAAAACATGAAAGAAAGCCAAAAACCGAATGAAAGAAAGGAAAATATTTACACTTACCAGTGGGTTGCCTCCCACAAAGCGCTTGGTTTAAGTCATTAGCTTGACTAGGCTAGCTTGTTAGGCTAGAGCAGGATCGCCAAGGGGAATTTCTTCACCTTATGCGATGGTTGTCTCAGCACCATTGACAACAAATTCGTCGCCTTTTGTGTCCAATAGCACAATAGCTCCATAAGGGCGAACCTCCTTGATGGTGAATGGACCGGACCATCTTGATCGTAGCTTACCAGGGAACAATTTCAATCTGGAATTGAAAAGGAGCACCTGATCCTTTGGTTGAAATTCCCTTCTGATGATTTGCTTATCATGGTAGGCCTTTGTACACTTCTTATAGATTTTCAAACTCTCATAGGCAAGATGTCTCAGTTCTTCCAACTCTTGGATTTGCATGGATCGCCGTTCTGCTGCTGGTTTAATGTCGAAGTTGAGCAGTTTCACAGCCCATGCAGCTTTGTACTCCAACTCTACTGGAAGATGGCACGCCTTACCGTACACTAAATTGTAAGGAGTGGTCCCTATCGGTGTCTTATAAGCTGTTATGTATGCCCAGAGAGTGTCGTCCAGCTTGAGCGACCAATCCTTACTATTTGTGTTGACTGTTTTCTGCAAAATGCTCTTGATCTGCTTGTTTGACACTTCCACATGGCCACTGGTCTGAGGATGATATGGTGTGGCGACCTTGTGTTGGACTCCATTCTTCTTCAAGAGAGAGGCAAAGATCTTAGATGAAGTGGCTTCCTCCATCACTTATGACTACACGGGGTACGTCAAATCTGGGAAAGATAATGGATTTGAACATCTTGATCACTACCTTTGCGTCATTGGTTGGACTAGCTACGGCTTCCACCCACTTGGAGACGTAGTCAACTGCAACTAGTATGTATTCGTTGTTAAAGGATTTCGGGAATGGTCCCATGAAATCGATTCCCCAACAATCGAATATCTCAATTTCCAGGATAAAATTCTGAGGCATCTCATTCCTTTTGCTTATGTTCCCTTGTCGCTGGCATGAATCACATCTGGAGATATAAGTGTGAGTGTCCTGGAACATTGTAGGCCACCAGAATCCGGCCTGGAGAATCTTTGAGACTGTTTTGAAAGTTGCAAAATGGCCTGCATAGGAGGAACCGTGACAATGGAAAAGGATCCCTGGAATTTCAGCTTCTGACACACACTGTCGGAACACTCCATCTTTGCAATTTCGGTACAAATATGGTTCATCCCAAAAATAGTGTCTGGCGCTTCTTAGAAACTTCTTTTTGTCATTACCCCTAAACTTCACACGTTCCTTCTCTGCAGCAAGGTAGTTAGCAATCTCAGCGAACCATGGAAGGTGGGGATGTTGCTTATTGATGGCGCAGACTAGCTGTTCTGGTGCTGATGAGCAAGCTGATTGGAACGGTTGCTCCACCGCGTATTCCAAACTGATTGAGTAAACATTCTCCACTGGTAGACTGTCGTCAAGAGCTGTATCTTCATCAATCTTCATTCGTGAAAGTTTATCTGCTACGCCGTTTTCTATCCCCTTTTTGTCTTTGATCTCAAGGTCGAATTCTTGGAGTAGAAGAAGCCATCGGAGCAGTCTGGGTTTTGCATCCTTCTTCGTGAGCAGGTATCTCAATGCGGCATGGTCTGTGTGAACAATCACTTTAGACCCCACCAGATAAGATCGAAACTTTTCAAAGGAAAAAACGATGGCTAGAAGTTCTTTTTTTGTAGTTGCGTAGCGGCATTGAGCTTCATCGAGTGTTCTGCTGGCATAATAGATCACGTGCAGCTTCTTATCCTTTCTCTGGCCTAGCACTGCTCCAACTGCAAAATCGCTTGCATCGGTCATGATTTCAAAAGGTAACTCCCAGTCTGGTGGTTGCACGATTGGTGCGCTTACTAAGGCTCCCTTGATTGTATGAAAAGCGGCCAAGCACTCGCTATCAAATTCGAACTTGGTTTCCTTGCAGAGCAGCCTGGTGAGAGGTCGTGCAATTTTGGAGAAGTCTTTTATGAACCGCCTGTAGAAACCAGCATGTCCAAGAAAACTCATGATTCCCTTGACTGAATTTGGAGGTTGGAGACTCATAATGACTTCGATTTTAGCCTTATCTACCTCGATCCCCTTTTCTGAAATCTTGTGGCCGAGCACGATCCCATCACGCACCATAAAAAGGCATTTTTCCCAATTGAGCACCAGATGCTTGTCTTGACATCGTTGGAGCACCCTGCACAGATTAGACAAACAAACAGAGAAAGAATTTCCATAAACACTGAAGTCATCCATGAAATCCTCGGTAAGGTCTGTGAATATTGACATCATGCATCTCTGGAAAGTTGCAGGAGCATTGCACAGTCCAAACGGCATTCTCTTATAGGCGAATGTTCCGTAAGGACATGTAAAGGTTGTTTTCTCCTGATCATCTGGATGGATTAGAATCTGAAAGAAACCTGAATAACCATCTAAAAAGCAGTAATATGGGTGGTTAGCCAAACGTTCAAGCATCTGATCAATGAAAGGCAACGGAAAGTGATCCTTGCGTGTAGCCGCATTCAATTTTCGGAAATCAATGCACATACGATGTCCTGTTACAGTCCTAGTAGGTATTAATTCATTTCTTTCATTAGCTACCACAGTGATCCCTCCTTTCTTAGGAACTACATGAACCGGACTAGTCCATCTACTATCTGAAATCGCATAGATTACACCAGCTTCTAGAAGTTTCATTATCTCTTTCTTAACAACATCTTTTAGATTTGGGTTCAACCGCCTCTGATGTTCTATAGAAGTCACGGATTCATCTTCGAGATGTATTCTATGCATACATAAATCAGGTGAAATACCGGGAATATCATCTAATGAATACCCTAAAGCTTTTCGGTACTTCCTTAATTCACACAATAGTTTAGCAGTCTCTATGTTATTAAGCTCAGAGTTCACTATTACTGGATACGTGGAGTTAGGGCCGAGAAACGCGTACCTGAGTCTCGCTGGAGGGGACTTTAATTCAATTTTTGGGGCCTTGAGTTCGCACCAAGAGTCATTGGGCAAGGTGGTCGGTTTGTTATCTCGCTTAGGAGCAGCTGCTCCTGCTGGTGAAGTTGAATTGCTCCTCTCCCCCAGACTTAAAGAAGCGGCTATCTTCTCAATGCTTTTGGCCGAATCAAGCATCTTCGCGTACCCATCTGCATCAACGTTGGAGGTGTTTTGGTCGGATTCAGCTCGGGTCAGGGCTACTTCCAGAGGGTCATCTGCTAGAATCTCCCCAATCATTCCTTCATGGGGTGTTAGAGCTTCGTTCTCATCCACTGCAAAATTCTGATTATCCAGCATTGGTCGTCTGAGCAGTTGATCCATCTCGAAGTTCATCATGATATCTCCCAGTTGGAGATCGATTCTTCAATTGCGTACATCGATGATCGCACCGACCGTGCACAAGAAAGGTCTACCCAGAATAAGCGGGTCTTATGGTTCATCTTCGAGCTCTAGAACAACGAAGTCAGCTGGAACTGTGGTGTTGCCGATTCTAACTTGCAAATCTTCAAGGATACCTACTGGGAGTTTGGCTAATATGTCTGTGAATACCAATTGTATGCGGGTTTGCTTGAAATTAGTTAGACCCAAACGCTTGGCGACTGAGTAAGGCATGAGGTTTACGCTTGATCCGAGATCACATAGTGAACAAGCGAACACTGATTTTCCAATCTGAACGGAGAGGACAAACTTTCCAGGATCGTCTAACTTTTTGATCGGCCTGTTCTGAAGAGCTGCACTGCATTCCTTAGACATTAGCATCACGTCGTTATCTGCGGAGATCTTGCCAGAAACTAATCCCTTTACAAGGCTGCGCATCGAAGGAATCATCTGAATCGCATCCATAAGGGATAGCTTAACTGTCAAATCTTCTAACATCTTTTTGCACTTCCTCTCTTCGCAATCCTTTCGTGATTTCTTGACAGGGACAGGGTAGGGAACCTTCGGAGTATACACGCGAGTGGGAACAGGCTGTTCTTGTGTCGCAGGAGCTACTGGTTCCGTGACAGTTGGCTGTTCTATGTCGTGTTCTTCGTAAGTTTCCTCGAGCACAGGGTGTTCACCATCTTTCTGCTTCCCTTTTTCCTTCGCAGTGAGTTTCTTAGTGATTGGTCCTGGTAATTGTTTTCTGCTTCTTAACTCAACTGCATTGCAATCCTTGGGATTTTTGTCTGTCTTCCCAGGGAGTGTTCCTTGTTGTCTCTTAACAGCTTCAGCAGTTTGGGCAATCTTAACATCCATCTTCCTTATGTGACTCGCTATAGTATCGTATTTGGAGTTTAATTCTGTGAACATGTTATCCATCTTAGTGTTGATCTCGTTGGTAACCTGGTTCAGAGCCTTCCCTTGAATATGTTGACCTTGCAAAAGCTGTTGCATCATCCCCTTTAGTTCATCTGGCTGACCATTCGCGTTTGCTGGATTAGCCTGCGGATTGGTCTGTCGATTCTGGTAGTGGTTCTGAGCTTGGCTGAGGACGAACATCTTTCCATTCTGATTCTGTGCAAACGGTTTCTGATATCCGGAGTTCTGAGGTTGGTTTCCTTGAGGTCTGTCGTTTGGATTTTCTGAATTGGTCTTGTATGAGAAAAGGTGCTGATTGTTCCTCACATTAGGATTTGGATGGAAATTCTTGATCTGCCATCATTGACCATTAACATAGCTGACCTCCTGTTGTTCTGCATCTAGTGTTCCTGCTTCAGTTGCTGCGTCAGCGGATGTTGGTTCAAGAGAAGCTTCCTCCAGGACATAGATTTGATTCTGGTTATGTTTGAGCAGCTGGTCCATCTTAGCGGCTATATCATCAATCTTCTTAGTGTCCATGCTGTTCACCTTCTTGGAGCTGTCGACCTCTTCGTTTTTGTTTGACGCACTAGCTGGCATGTTTTCTATTAAGGCATTCGCCCCTTCAGTAGTTTGAGTCATAAAATCTCCGTTACTAGCAGCATTCAAAGCATTACGGAACTCCCATGCAACCCCATCGTAGAAGATTCCAAGAACGTGGTCATCATCGAAACCGTGATGCGGACAGTCTCGGAGGATGTCGTTGAAACGCTCCCACGCTTCATTAAATGGCTCACTAAAGAGCTGCTTGAAGGATGTGATCTTGTTTCTCAACGCAGCTGTTTTCGCCTTGGTGTAGAAGTGATCTAGAAAGGCTGCTCTGACTTATTCCCATGAAGTGAGGGAACCCGTTGGCAAAGATTTGAGCCATCTTGAAGCCTTATCTGCTAAAGAGAATGGAATCAACATGCACCTGATGAAATCTGGTGGCACACCGTTTGCAGGAGTGAAACCGCAGATCTCTTCAAAAGCTTCAATGTGTTCCATTGGTATTTCAGCTGGTAACCTATGGAACATCTTTCTCTGGACCAGATTGATCATGCCAGGTTTGATTTCGAAGTCCGCTCTTTGGCATGCTGGTAGAGCGATAGTAGAACGCGTTGCAGAAATGTTACGCGGTAGGTTTCATTTTCCAATCGGAACAGGTTGTTCCACACGTGCTGCCTGTTGAGCAGCTAGTTGTTGTGCAGCCATTGGTTCCTGCATTTGTTGCATCTCTTGACGCATCTGTTGCATGGAGGCTGCTACTTGTTCTGGTGTACCGTAGTCGCCCATGTTGACGTTGTTCGGTCTTTGTTGTTGTTGTTGACGATTTGTTCTTTCTAACCTTGCTAGCTCCTGATTTGAAAGCGTGACTAACTCTCCTTGTGCGTTTCTCCGAGTATGTCTACTGGTCGAGAATAAAACCTAAGTTTCTAAGTCCAGAGAGTTCTAAGTCTAGAAAGGTTGTAAAAGTTATATCTCCTTCTTGGCTTTGACCTTGTGTGTATATACTCTTCCTTTAGGCGGTTTGGTCTTTCCTTTTCCGCCCCAATTCGTGTCTATCAGAAATCCTTCATTTATCTCGGTCTTCATATTTATCCTTGGAAAAATTCTATTTTGTCTCCACACTTGACATTTATTTATTCTTGCGAATAATGGGTAACCTGTCATAATATCTTTGGGCTAGATTTCATCTAAAGTCGTAAGTGGGCCTTTATCGCGTTTTAGGACCTTTCGGGCCATTTTTCGTTTTGGACGTTTTACGATTTCAGACGGGATCATTCCATGATAAGAAGCCGTTTTTATAAAACATCTCGAGTCAATCGTTTAGTTTGGTAACCTTTGGTGTTTTGTTTAACCGTTTCCATTTTATACGATTTACTCGAATCTTTAAGACAAAACAAGTCTTTAGCGGTTTTTATCGTAAAGTCCCAACAATATTACGGATCAACACGAAACAAGAGATGTTCCAACCACAGCTCGTAGTATGATCAAGTCGAAGGGCATATGCCTTGTGCTGGGCCGATTAGTGGTCAATGGTGCGGACGGTAAGGCCAACTCGCCAAGCCGACGAGTCTGTCTCGGTCAGCTTGCCAAGCCGGCGAGCTGGATTGGCCGGTCAGTCACCGTCTTGGCGAGCTGATCAGTCTTGGTCAGATCGCCAAGCCGGCGAGCTGGATTGGTCCGTCCAGCTCACCGTCTTCGCGAGCTGATCGGTCTTGGTCTGCTCGCCAAGCCGGCGAGCTGGATTGGTCCGTCAAGCTCACCGTCTTGGCGAGCTAATCGGTCTTGGTCAGCTCGCCAAGCCGGCGAGCTGGATTGGTCCGTCCAAGTTGCCGCCTTGGCCAGCAGATCGGTCTTGCTCAGCTCGCCAAGCCGGCGAGCTGGATTGGTCTGTTTAGCTCTTCGTCTTGGCGAGCTGATTGGTCTTGGTCAGCTTGCCAAGCCGGCGAGCTGGATTGGTCTGTCCAGCTCGCCGTCTTGGCGAGCAGATCGGGCTTGGTCAGCTTGCCAAGCCGGCGAGCTGGATTGGTCCGTCCAGCTCGCCGTCTTGGCAAGCTGATCGGTCTCGGTCAGGTCACCAAGCCAGCAAGCTGGATTGGTCGGGCCAGCTCTCCGTCTTAGCGAGCTGGTTGGCTGGTCGGCTGTCCAGCTTCAGTCGTTTCTTTTCTTCTCGACCCGAGATTCTTTCGGAGAACATAAAGAGAAGTAATCGTAGACGTTGATTTCGAGATTACCGTTTTTTACCTCAAGAGGAGAACTTTTTTATTATTTCATACTTTTATACGAGTTTTCCGTAACTTCGTGATACGCCCTGGATCGAGCACCTACTAGTTTGGATCATGGACACGGCTCAAGGTGGCGTTCTTGTTGACCAGCTAGATCTAATCAAGGTTTTCTCATCAGATCATGTCAATTCCCTTATCATCTATGCAATCTTGGATGAGCTAAGGCTCACTGATAAAACTGAGGAAAAGCTGAAACCAGCTGAAGTGTGTGTACTTGAACTGAATCGGGCTGACACTTACATGGGCGAGCTGGTCGAGCTGAATCAAAGTGAAACCTCTCTAGCTGAGCTGGATGAGCTGAATACTCAAGTGAGCTGTAATTACACTATCCTTGACGAGCTTAGCTGGACAGACACTCATCTGGACGAGCTGAGCAAGATGGTTCGATCTTCTGAGCTGGTTCGACCACCCGAGAAGCTCGAAATGGCTAGCCTTCTTTCTGATGAACCAACGACCAATTCAATCATGCCAAAGGTAATTATTCATATTCTAACTATCCAAGAAATCCTTGGGCTTGATGGCTTTCAAAAAAAAAATGATTCAAAAAAAAAATTGTTTGGACCGAATGGAGAAACCGATAAAAATGGCGAAGAAAAAAAGATGGATTTCGACCAGGCCTTAAAGAGACATGTCTTGACCCATTTTAAGAGTATATTATTCACTTCCCCAAATCAAGGTCGTGGCTATATCAAGAGGCAGTCCAAGTTTCAGTCAAAGAATTTATTTAGTCAAGTTTTTGTTTCATTTTTCAATGTCTTGTTTTTAGCACATTCTTCTTCGGAACTCTACAATTTGTAATCCTATAAATAAGACACTATAAGCCAAGAAATAAAGCAGATTGTTTCCCCCTTTTTATGAGTTTATCTCTTTGTTCTTTGTTTAGAACATTTCTTAGTTTCTTGGTGAGGTTATCTCCAAGTTTTGATCCTCTTTCTTGTTGGACCGGTGCGTCACATCTGACAACAGATCGAGTTTGCTTCCTTGTCGGACCTGTGAGTCATATCAGGAGACATTCAAGCACCCTGGCAGTATCATTGGGCCTTCCGCAACCCATTGTGTCGTCATTCAATCCATCAGTTCTCTTCGGAGTTCATATCAAACTCTTACAGGTCGAGTGATCTAATTCAGGACGTATCACTTAGAACTTAAACTGATTATTGTGATCTTGATTTTGGTAATTATGTTTTGCATCCTAGTCTTGTGTGTTCTAAAACTGATAAAACTTGTTATTTTCTGAGATCATTTCTTAATCATTGTGTTGTCTTGAACTGTGATGATATTGTGGTTTACAACATTTTCTTTGAAAAACATATTCAGTATTTGATAGTTGATTCTCAATCTGAACTTAAGCTTGCGTGTTCAGATGTTGAGCAGGATATGCACGTCTTGAAAATGAATAATAATTTTGCATATCTTGATAAAATTATGGTCTGTATTGTCTACTTTGATGTGCATCTTGACAGGCTGAAATGGGTGCTACTTGTTCTTGGAAAAGACATATTGATTTTTGATTTGAACAAGTATTTGTCTTGCACATTTGATCCTGGTCTTTTAGTGTTTTTGTTGAGTATCCAGGAAAGACAGGTTCAGCCTCTGAGAAATGATAGCATTGACCGTGCCCAACAGACTGAGATTTGGAGAAGCTTTGTTGTCCAAACCGGCTACCTTGGAGATGGCAGCGATAGAGGTTCAGTCCAAGGCAAATATCTCAACATTAAGAAGGTCTTTTGTCATGAATCTAGTTTCCATGGAAAACCAACTCACAAAATATTCACGGAGGCTTGGAATTACATGAAAAGCTTCACGGATGAAGGAGTTATGAATTTTTCAAACCGAAGGTTCTCCAGTCCGTCTATTTGTGAATACCAGACTTCTAAAGGAGATTCAGGCACAGTAAAGAAGCGGCCTGAGCCAAAGCCAGTCATAGGATTCAAGATGGATCTCCCAGATTTTCAGAAAGACCAAAATCAAGAGAAATGACCATGGAATTATGAAGTTATGATCCATTCACCAAACTTGGCTAGACCAAAGACAAAACAGCTTTCATCACTTAGCAAAGAAACCGAAGAAAACCCAAAAAAAGAAGCAGCAAAGAGTTCACCACAAATAAAACCATTGGAACTGGCGATCCTCAATGAACCAAAGGTGTTTCCTAAGTCAATACATCATATCCAAAAGCACTGTAAGGATCATGGGTTGATTGTTTCTGCTCATCATGAAAACGTTTTGAAACTGAGAATTTCTAAGCAAAAACATATGTTTACTTGGTTGAAAATTTTTTTGCTTAAACCTTTTCATGAGTTGTTTTCATTAAGCTGTGCATTGAAAGAAATTTGGTGTAGGAAGAAGCATGAACCAAAATTGCTTAAGTCAGAGAATCAGTTTGATTTCGTTCATGATGAGAAGTTTTCGAAATTGGCACTGTCTCATTCTTTTCCTAAACTTTTGACAGCTATGCCTGGTTTTAAAATTAGTAAACCAACTTTTGGCACTCATTTTACTTGCTTGATGTTTACCCACATGCTTGATGATCATCCTAAGAGCTTGGATCATATTTTTGATGTCTTAAGGATAGAGAAACCCTTTGATTATTTATTTTGCAGATTTGATGTGGTTTCTCTAGTTGTCTTGAGAGTGCAGGATAAAAAGGATCAGATTCAGATGGAAGAAAGCAGAGTAGGTCGACACAACACTGGTGTTCTTGGAGCATGGAACTTGACGAACTTGAGGAAAAACAGTTCAAAACTCCAAGGAAGTTTCTCTCCAAATTTATCCTTCATTAAATTTTACTTGTTTTTAAAATTCTTTTTTCTGATTCATTTTCTTTTGATTCATGTAAAATGGATTGAGGAAAAATTCTTTTGAAGAGGGAGAGTATGATACGCCCTGGATCGAGCACTGACTAGTTTGGATCATGGACACGGCTCAAGGTGGCGTTCTTGTCGACCAGCTAGACCTAATCAAGGTTTTCTCATCAGATTATGTCAATTCCCTTATCATCTATGCAATCTTGGATGAGCGAAGGCTAGCTGATGAAACTGAGGACAAGCTGAAACCAGCTGAAGTGCGTGTAGTTGAACTGAATCGGGCTGACACTTACATGGGCGAGCTGGTCGAGCTGAATCAAAGTGAAACCTATCTAGCTGAGCTGGATGAGCTGAATACTCAAGTGAGCTATAATTACACTATCCTGGACGAGCTTAGCTGGACAGACACTCATCTGCACGAGCTGAGCAAGATGGTTTGATCTTCTGAGCTTGTTCGACCACCCGAGAAGCTCGAAATGGCTAGCCTTCTTTCTGATGAATTAACGACCAATTCAATCATGCCAAAGGTGATTATTCATATTCTAAATATCCAAGAAAGCCTTGGGCTTGATGGCTTTCAAAAAA
Organism: Eruca vesicaria subsp. sativa; assembly: GCA_932364175.1. NCBI lineage: Eukaryota > Viridiplantae > Streptophyta > Magnoliopsida > Brassicales > Brassicaceae > Eruca > Eruca vesicaria. The sequence goes on along the minus strand of CAKOAT010191822.1, from coordinate 37,296 downwards.
AAACTGATCAAAAATAGACTTGTTTGGACCGAATGGAGAAACCGATAAAAATGGCTAAGAAAAAAAGATGGATTTCGACCAGGCCTTAAAGAGACATGTCTTGACCCATTTCAGGAGTATATTCTTCACTTCCCCAAGTCAAGGTCGTGGCTATATCAGGAGGCAGTCAAAGTTTCAGTCAAAGAATTTATTTAGTCAAGTCTTTGTTTCAATTTTCAATGTCTTATTTTAAGCACATTATTCTTTGGAACTCTACAACTTGTAATCCTATAAATAAGGCACTATAAGCCACAAAATAAAGCAGATTGTTTCCCCCTTTTTATGAGTTTATCTCTTTGTTCTTTGTTAAGAACATTTCTTAGTTTCTTGGTGAGGTTATCTCCAAGTTTCGATCCTCTTTCTTGTTGGACCGGTACGTCACATCCGGCAACAGATCGAGTTTGCTTCTTTGTCGGACCTGTGAGTCATATCAGGCGACTTTCAAGCACCCTGGCAGTATCATTGGGCCTTCCGCAACCCATTGTGTCGTCATTCAATCCATCAGTTCTCTTCGGAGTTCATATCAAACCTTTACCGGTCGAGTGATCTAATTCAGGACGTATCACTTCGTATCTTTATAGAAAGTTAACCGTTTTTTTGTATGCTTTTTACGAGACTTTTAGCCATTAATTCTGTCGTAGCTAATTTTGACCCAACAGTCGACTCGTTTCTCTTCCTAATACTTGCGTTTCCAATAGAGGCAAAGATTGAAATAGTTGTTCCAGATTTGCTTCCATCCTCACCCAAAATTGATGAAAACACGAATCGAAACGATTCTCCAGATGACAGAACTCAACGGAAAGAGTGAGCTGTTCCTCTGCCGAAGCTCAATAACCAACCTCCAGCTCATTCAATCGGCGAGAAATCTTGTTGATCGGCGCTCTGGTAATTGTGAGCAACGTAGCCATTCTCGATCCAAGTCACAAACGCATCAATTTGTTAAGAATTCGAACTTGATTACTTGTAAAACACTTCACGGATCTCTTAATAACGAACAGATCGAGTCAGTGTAAACTGAGTCAGCGAACACGAGACTAAGTCTTTAAACCTTAAAAACCCAAAAGATTAGAAATAATCAAACTCATCAACTTTTTCTAAGGAAATATTTACACTGTGAACCATACAACACTCAGGGTTGTTTTTGAGAACAAAAGACTGAATTTCATATCATCATTGTATAAAAACACAACTTACTATCTTTAATTGTCACTTCTATAATCTTTGTATTCATGTTCATGTTGCTTTTTACATTTTTTTCTTCTTTTTTTACCCCTGTTTACACATAACCCTTCCTCCTCTTGTTCCAGTTCTGATTCTCCCACACACAGACCAGAGTCTAGAGAAGGAGAGCCAAACTAGGAGAGAGACTGTGTCTATACATTCTCCTTGGGCCAACTCTTTGGTTGCGGCTCACTCAAAAATCTCAATCTTCACTTAAATTTTCTACACCAGTCTTGATCTGAAGGTTGAATTCGACGTTTGGGCTCTGTAACTAGATTGCTCTGTTATTGTGTCTTTCTTGAACCTAAAAGGACTTGCAGCAAACTCCGCTTGGGTGTACCCACTGTCTTGCACAGGAAATGCATAAGACGAATGAGGAGGTGACAGGAAACAACTTTTGTATGCTGGTCCAAGTTGCCGTAAAGGGCTTGAACATGGAGATACAGGCAAGGATGTGATGGCTCTTGCGTTTTCTCTGCTGCAAAGTACGAAAGAAAGACGGGTTTAGTTTGACGATACAGATTGAGGCACAAACCCTTTTTTACCTCGGGCTCTTTATAGGATGAAAGACGGGATGTCTCCCTGAATAGGGTGGTTCCCTTGTAGGCTGCTCAAGAAGGATATCGAAGTTAAGCTTGTTAGAAGGAAATCAAAGTAATCAAGGTCAACATATAGATAATACACATACCATTGTAGAGATTCCATCGGAGATTCGTGGGGAGGCATCTTTGTGCATGCTAGTAGTAGCCACTCTCGGTGAGTGTACACGTAGAAAAGGGTGTTCTAGAAGCTGAGCAGCTGTAGGACGTACTGTTGGATTTCGTTGCAGACAAAGTCTTATAAAAGTTTTTGCATCATTTGAAAGGTGATCAGGTATTTCTGGCATGTCTTTGCTGTTCCCGATTTTGAAAATTGCGGCGACCTGACAAAGATAGTGAGACGAGACAACTTGGAATTTAGATTAATAGAAAGATGAGTGAATAAAAGATTATGTCATCTCGTCTGTATCATATACCCCTTCAAACTGACTCCAAGGTGGTTTTGCTGTCGCCATTTCGAGAATAGTACAACCCAAACTCCACACATCGACTGCAAGAGTGTAGCCATTTTTGTGCATCACAACCTAGAGGAAAACAGAAGCATGAGGCTGCAAGAACATAATGTCCATGCACCATGTGCAGGAACTTCTCCAAGAAAGTGAAAAGAAAGGGAAAACTACCTCGGGTGCCATCCAATAAGGACTCCCCGTGAAAGAAAGCATAGTAGAATAGGCTGTTACCTGTTGCAGAAAGAAACGGATATAAGAAGCAAGCATAATTTTCAAGATTTATATAACCAAGAATATAAAATAATTGATAGCTTCTGCTGCCGATCCAGTCTAAAATAACCTTTTATTCATACTTACATGTTTGGCCATCCCAAAATCTGCCAACTTGATTTCACCATTCGGATCCACTAATATATTTGCTCCTTTGATGTCCCTGTTAAAGCAAACTAACAGTTTATCATTATTTCCAAGAAGAGGCCGCTGAAGTTTCGGATATTACAGCCAAACTACCTATGCACTGTATTTCGTCCATGCAAATAGGCAAGCCCAGACAGAATCTGCCGTGTGTAGTTTTGTATAACAGGTTCAGTGAAAGCACCATACTCCGTGAGTAGTTTATGGATTGAGCCACCTGACACATACTCCAAGTAAACGGACAAGGTTTCTTCACTCTACAAGCATAACAAATATGCAAACACATGTCCAGCGAGGCTTTAGTATGGTTTCCATATAACAATATTACGTGCTAAAACGCAACACTTACCAGTTCACTTCCGTAATATTGAACAATATTCGGATGACAAAGCTGGCTCAGCACATTTATCTCCTGCAAATCAAATTAGTCCGGTTATAGGTGTGACCAATATTAGAGTCTTCAGTCATATACAGAAGATAAGGTGATTTAAACAAACCTGATTTAGTTGCTTCAGACATTCCTTTGAGTTTTTGTCGTCAGAAATGACTTTGACCTCTTTAATAGCACAAATTCTTCCTTCCTCACTATAAGAATCGCAAGAAGTTATATGAACGTACCAAAAACATTATCCAACAGCATATAACTGGTAAACCATTGGATACACCCGAAACCAATCACACATAGCAACTATGGTTACTGGTTTAAGAGAGAAATTGGCCCAAATATCAATATACATAGCCTACAGCGAAAGCTAGCATCATCTAAGACAACACTGCACCATGCTAAAACCAAGGATAGCCAACCCTTGTCATCTAAAAACTAAGCCAATGGAATTTGATTATCACCTGTTAAACCCTTGATAGACTTTCCCAAAGGTGCCACTCCCTATAAACCTCCCTTTTTTCCACTTGGAAACCCCCAAAGGAGACGACTCTGACCCTCCTACAACCCAAGAGCCTTGCACAGCAGAAGGGCTTGTAGGAGAACACGGAAGCACAACAGAGGGGCTTGTTGGAGAAGCAGGCGGTAGAGGCAAAGGGTGGTATTCAGAGAACCTCCCATCATCATACCTCCCTGTCGAAGACTCTAAGGTCATGCCAGAGAATCTGTTATGCAGTGGAGAGGTGGATTTAGTTCCTGCCTTTGGAGAAGCTGCTGCTGCATTAGATTTCCTGCTATATGTTTATGAGTCAGAACCGCAATCCACAGATTATCAAACAGCAAATCCTAACTTTAATAAGACACTTAGATACGCAAAACATTTAGAATTTCCAATCAATAAAAAGGGGGAAATCGGACCTAGGAGCAGTGGGTTGACTCTGATCTTCAGCTGATCCAGATGAGCTAACGCTTGAAACAGAAGCCGATCCAGAAACAGATCCGCTTACGTGATCGTTAGGAACCAAAGTAGAGACCGATGGGAGAGGGAGAGGATGGCACTTCTTCTCGTCGGAGAAACCAGAAGCGCCGGTGAATTCACGGCTGGAACGTGGGGTGCAGCGAGAAGAAGTGACGGGATCACCGTTGGATTTGTTATCAGCGGAGATTCTTCTGATACTCTTGTCGGCAATACAACGAGTTTGGGTCTGAACAAGGTGAGAATCGTCTTTGTTCTTTCCGGACTTCCTCACCCACCAAGTAGGCATCACAATCGTTGGGAATCTACAACTAAGATTTTGACGAAATCGAAAGAGAGAATCTAGAGAAAGGAAGATAAAATACGGAAGATGGAGGAAGAAAAGAGCTAGAGAGAAGATGAAGACGCAGAAGACGGCAAGTGGGGAAGATGAGAGAGAGAGAGAGAGAGAGAGAGAGAGTGGACAGCTAAGCACGAAAGGGTAGTTGGAGAGGGTTTCACGTGCTGACGTGGTCTATATCTTTGCTCTCGCTCTCTGTCCCCAATGGGTTTTTCTTACTTGGGCCTAGAAAGTCCATAACCATCGGCTGAAATTAGTTTTTTTTTTTCTTTTTGTTACTTATTCAATTACTCAATCGAGTAATATAATCTGGAAAGACCTCAATATAATTTTTTTTGTTGTCAACATGCTTTTTATAAAGCATCAAGATAGATAAGAGTACAGATTACAGCTATACACATAAAAGAACACGTATAAGATATTCAATTAACTCTATGCTACGTGTCCAAACACAGATATGCAGATTGGAACTTGCTTTTTCTTCACCGCCAACATGGTTTTCCAATCACAATCCCGGCGTTTTCTTCCTCTTTCTGCAACTCCTCCATCTCTTTGCTTTGTACTCCTATCAAGATTCTCTTCTGAATATCGCCATAATTGATGACTAGAAATCATGCATCTCCGGATATTAAATCTTGGATTTGCCCAATTGGACCAAAATAAATTCTTTGTTGGACTGTTCAAACACGAAAACCAACTCTGCTGAATTATTTTTGAAACAACTAAGATGAAATCAACGTCTACTCATCCTTTGCACCAAGAAAGCTCCACGATAAACTGTTATTCCGACGAGATTCAAGAGATAGAGTCTGATTTCTATGAAAAAAGGAGTCATAGCTTATCCTTCAACAAAGATTCTTCATCAAGAGCAAACGGAATTTTGGATTAAGATCGTGGAAGAGACTAAAAACAACTCATAATCAGAGATAGATAAAATCATGAAGTATTGCTCTGATATGAGAAGAAACAAAAACTCGCCAAAGTGAAACACAAAATCGGCTAATCCGAAGAGGGAATCTGCTAACCGGAAAAGGAAGTTCGATATAATATACAACAAAAGAACAAAAAGATGACCTGAATCTCTCTTCCTTCTGAAGGATGAAATTTTGGTAAGAAGGAATAGAGAGAAACTCTCTCTCTCTCTCTCTCTCTAGAAGAGACGAGAGAGGGTCTTTAAAGACTGCAATATAATAACTTTATTAAAAAAACAAATAAATTCTGTGAAAGTTCATGCAATCTTAGCTATTTAATTGGTAGTTTGGTTTACAAAATAAATGAATCTTTATTGATTGATCTTGTGTAAAGAGTATTTTAAGTGACAAATTAACTTTTATTTTCATTAACATATGTTTAATCTGCCTGTTTTGATATATAAACAACTTTAAATAGTTTAGATGCCATTGACAAAAAAAATTGATAAATCTGGTTAAATAGAATACATAGATATAGAATTTGTCCATATAAGACTTCGTCTTGATTAGTTGGAGAAATAAAATGTAGATTAATACATTATAAAATTGCCTTTAGATTAGTCAAATTAACATAAATATATATATATATATATATATGAAATATTTATTAATTAATTTTTTTATTTGATAATCTGTTACTTCCTTGGTTCAGTCCTCAGTAATGTTTTTATCCTAAGTTTTATAACCTAGTTGGTGTTGGCTGAGAGTCTGTTGGATGTTATGGTTAGTTGATGTTAGGTTTGAATATTTTTAACTATCTTGTCTTGGTGAGGATTAGATTCACCTAGGACGTGTGGCAATATATGGTATGTGATTTAATCATATGCACTGGTTCTTGTGATTTTGTGGTCTTAACTCTCTGTCTAAGGCTCATTTTTAGAGTTGAAAATCTGTGTCGCTGCTTCGTCTCCTTGTTTTCTGGTGCGTTGTGGTTTGCTAAGTTTCGGTATGGAATTTTTTTTTTGGTTGTTGGTCGTTGTGGTGGTATCTACTAGCTCTTATCTTCAGCTTGTTTGGTTCTGGAAGTGAGTTCAAGGCATTACAGTGGTTAAGTCTCCCAATTATTCTCTTGCAAAGTGGTTTATTGTAATAACCGTTAATAGGAATAAGGATGTGAACAAAACCAAAGAATGGTCGAGTGGAAAACGGTTGAGGTATTACCACGAATATGGGCACAGGATGGCTGAATAAATAACTTTGAGCCATGGTGGTTTTGATGAGCGGCCTAAGTTCTAATGGGTAAATAAATATGGATAATCAGTAGAAGGAGTTTAACCCAAGGAAATAGTGCAGTAAGTTGAATGGCCAGAAGAGTGTTAAACGTTTCAAAGAATCCATGATGCATCGGGAAGCCAAAAATAGATATAGGTGTTTTTGAAAAAGTCTTCAAAAAGTGGTTATGGACAGAGTAAAAGTTGAATCGGTCAGAGTATCAACTAGATTGGTAAAGAAATTACTTCTTGATAGTCAAGAAAATATTATGGAATTGGAGAATGGAAATACCACAAGTGATGTCAGAAGAATAACCTTAGAATTATTTTAGAAGTGTTTTGGTTTGGTAAAGCAAGGTGTTGGCTAATGAAATACATTTTTGTCAGTCCCGATTAGAGAATGACACATTTGGTACTAAACATTGCTTGTTAGGGTTTGTCTACTACGTGTTGTGTGCATCTGGAGGCTTATGGTGGATGCATCTACTTGCACTCCTCCTCCAAGTAGCTAGACATATGTCTCCCCTTGACTGAACCACCTCCAAGATTGGTTGGTTTGGGCGGCCAAGCCACCTCTTGCTTGCTACCCACGACTATAAACTTCCTTAGTTCTATACCTATAAATAGATCCTCACCTCTTAGTTCATTCCCACACCAAAAAACTGACCATGAGCACTGTGAACATCTGAGCCAGAAGGTAAACCTTCTAGTCTTCAGTTTCCTTTTAAACTTAGTTTTAAATTCTTTATTTTTATTTTTATTTAGATCCCAGTTCCTAACTACGGAATAGCGAGAATCCGTCTGTTCTAAGATTAATTCGATAAGGGTTTCAATGTGTGCCAACCGTGAGATAGAGGTGGTTGAGTCTGATAAGTATACCGTGTTAAGGCCAAACCACACAATCGCACATGTGAGTATCACTTAAGGGTTTTGATTGTTGAATGTGTTGGTTAGCGTCTGCAATACATGAGTATTGATTGATGCATTTTTAGGTTGCATGTTTTGTAATAAGATGATCATGGTTGATTCTTGTGAGAGATATTGGGTTTTTTCATTTGGGCATCGACTTTGAGGGTATAACATTATTAATCATGTTATAACGGAAAAATCTATAAAGCAATGGAGTTCTTGTTAGGATTGACTCGCAAGGGTTCGACATTCGGGTGGAGTGTTGTGACAGTCATTGATGTTTTAAGAACTGAAATTTGCGCTGGTGATTTTAGTAACTGGAGGAAAATCAAGATTCCCAACTTTCCTTGAAATTTCAAATTTCCTGCGTAAACACACGAATACGAAAAAAGAAAGAGTTGAAAAAAATATTTTAAGAAATTTCTCAGAGGCGTTTTATTGATTTAAAAGTGAGAAGGTTTACAGAGTTTCACCGAAAACAATGTGGATGAAAATTTGTCAACAGTGGAGAACAAGAGAACAAAGTAGTAAAACCGTTCTAATTGCTGAACTCGCTAGTCTAGCCACCTAGGTCCTAAGTTCCCTAAAGCTATCAGAATTTTTCGAAGGTCTAACTTTCATCACCCTTTGCTCCTCGACTTAGCTGTCCTTATATATGTCTTCTAGGTCAGTCATTTTTCCTTTCTGCCATTGACTCGACTTTATCTCTTCACAAAAATTTTCTTTATCTTCTCAATTGTCATGATTATCTTAGAATCTTAACATTTATCTTCTTTTACATTTATCTTTTACAAAAAACCAAGAAAACTGATATTATAGTTTGGGCTCATTCTCGTATGAAATCGTAAGCGAGAATTTGCAGCGTTTAAGGCCTTTTTGGACCGTTTTCCAACTTAGACATTTTTACGATTTCTTTCAAATAAGTCACCTTCCATACAATGTTGGTTTTTCTACTGTTGGTTCCACGAGATAGTAAATCCAATCGTATAGTTTAGATAACAATGGTCTTGAGTTATGGTGTCGAGTAATCATTACTGTTTTATGGGATTGATTTGGAGTTTTACGAGAAAACAAGTCCTTGCAGTTTTCATCGTAAAACTTTGACAGAAACTCCAAGCAAGAGGAGCCAAAAAGATAGTTTGATCAAAACTGTGCGGGAGAGAGTCTGGTCACTTGCTGGCGACGAGGCGAGGAGAAGGTCTCCTCGCAAGCTGGCGAGGAGAAGATGGTCTTGTCACCAGCTGGTAACGCGATGAGAAGATGGTCTTTTCGCCAGCTGGAAACAAGACAAGCATATGGTCTCCTCTCCAGCTGGCGACGAGACAAGCAAATCATCTCGTAGCCAGCTGGCGATGAGAGACGGTCTTGTCGCTAGCTGACGACGAGACGGGGGACACGATGCAGTGTCCTAATGGTTATGTGGACGTGGTCGCGGTCGCTCTGCATATCCTCGTATAGTTCTCGCTGCTCTGAATCGTATCCCTTAAGGTTTTCCCTGAATTTATTTTGAACGAGTTTCTTAAATGATATCTTAACGATCCTGGACGTTGATTTTGATTTTACCGTTTTTGACCCAAACAGTTAGTCCCCCAGCTCGCAAGTCTTGAGTGTGATTCTTGGAGGTGAGTGATGTGCGTTTAATTGGTATCTACGGTTATGAGTTCTTCTAAGATAATCACAAAAAAAAATTCTCGATTATTTTATTGCAGAAATATTCTTATAAGTTGGACCTTCATTCCTCATTCACTCCACATTTCTCCAACTTTTCAACTTTTTCTCCTTTTCCTTTTGGATATCTTCTGCAAACTAAGATGACTTCCTCTCATTATTAACAAAGAAGCTACGAGATGGGAATGCCCTCGTGTTAATTCTCATGTTCCTGGTGTTGTTCTGACTCACGTGGCCGAGTTTCTCTCTTTCCAAGAAGAACTAACTCGCCGTGATGTCAAGATGGAGAGTTCCCTTCAAGTTGATCCCTCACTCTCTGATCATTCCTGAAGGTGGAGAGGTTAAAATGCCTGTGCCTTCCGCGGATGATATGGCACAGCAGACGGATAAATCCACGACTCCAGTCCATTTTATCCATATTGAGAAAGCTCCTGAACTAATGCCTCCTCAGACAAGAGGGAGATTGTTTTGGGGTTACGTGCCCAAGTACCACTCCAAATTTTATGTCAAAAGGTCGTAAGAGGCATTGTGCCCATCCTGAGGCAGCTAAAAAGAGGTGATGCACCAAAGGCATCGAGGTCAGGCATTTGCGCCTAGGACCTTTTGTTCAGGTTTGATGCTGAAATATCACGTCAAGGTTTATTTCAAGGATCTCTTTTCGACAAGTCGTCGCAGTTCACGGAGAAGTTGGGGGTTATCAAGGAGGCACACTCCCTTGAGGTATCATAGCTGGAAAGTCAGAACAAGAGACAATTTAATCAAAAATGCAAGGGAGAGAGTCTGGTCGCCTGCTGGTGACGAGACAAAGAGATGATCTCGTCGCCAACTGGTGACAAGACAAGGATGTGGTCTCATCGCCATTTGGAGGTGGTGAGAGCGTGTTCTCAGTCTTTTCGTGATGTTCTTAGCCTCGTGTACTTCTCGTTGCTCTGAAGCTTATCCCTTAAGATTTTTCCGAAGTTCTTTCGGCAAGGAATGATATTTAAAATAAACATAAGAGATAAGCTTTAGAGCAAATAGGAGTACACGAGGCTACGAACATCACGATAAGGCTGAGACCACGCATTCACCCCATTGCCAGCTGGTGACGAGAGCACCTTCTTGTCGACCACCATTTTTTCTCGTCGCCAGTAGGCAACCAGACTCTCTCCCTTGTTGTTATGATCAAATTGTCTCTTGTGTCGTCTAGATTGGAGTTTCCATCAAAGTTCTACGATGAAAACGGTAATGACTTGTTTTCTCGTAAAACTTCAAATCAATCAAAGTTTTACTGATATTGTGTTTATTTTTATATGAATTTATTGAGTTTAATTGAATCAAGAAAAAAATGTTGAACATTTTCAGTTTTACTACTACTCTGACCACTCTCTACACTATCTTAGATTTATTGACTTCCGGATGTATTAGATGTAAACACCGAAGTGCATCATCATACCACTACGATTCACACCTACTGAGAATGTCTAGAAAAACCAAAGCTGACTTCCAACCTTAACAAATCCAACTTGCTTGTTTTGGGGTTTGGTATAAATTGGATCGGAATCCTCTTGCAAGTCTGCATGGTAAAAAATATGTGTGTTTTTGATTTCCCTTTCACCTCTCGTCAGCATTTTCAAAACAAAAGATTGAGATGATTTCTTGAGATGCAGAGGGGCATCTCTTGCAAGTCTGCATGGTAAAAAAATTGTGTGTTTTTTATTTCCCTTTCACCTCTCATCAGCATTTACAAAACAAAAGATTGAGATGATTTCTTGAGATGCAGAGGGGCATGTACATTACTTATATGCTCTCAAATTACCTTGTGAGAAACTTCTCTATCAAATAAGAGGTTCAGTTATAGTACTTAAAGATAAAATCCACGGGGAGCTTGTCCACACACTAGACTTATCTATATGTAGAATAAGCTAGGCAAGTAATTAAATAGCAATAAACAATAAATAATTTGATTAGATGGTTGTATAACAATATGAGAAAATAGCTAAATCTAGGGTTTCATGTAATCAGACTTATAGAGATATAGAAGCTGATGTGTGTGTGATTTTCTAGATTGGTTCACTAACTTCCTAGATCGATTGTCGCATGTATCTAACAACCTTGCTCAAAAGAATCAATTCAGGTGAGGCTCTGCTGTCTTAGTTGTCTACAATCCTACTATCAGGGTTCTAATTAGTTGCTCTAGAACACAAGCATTAATAGCAGTGTAATTAATGGATATCTCTATCACCTTAGTAATTCTATAGTCTTCGCTAATCATTCATAACCCCAACTAACCCTAAATCTAACAAATTGAACTACTCAGACATGACCAAGCAACGCATGCTATTAAGCTGAATAGAACTCATAAACTAGAATAAGGAATGCGAAAAATGGATCTCCAGTATAAATCTCTAAAAGAATCTTGGATTTTTCTCTCCAAATCAAACTAAAAAGCTTATAAGTATGGAATAGGTTATGAAAAGTAAAAAAGTTGGTGTATTGCGCAAACAATGGCAAAACACTAAATACTAGGTATAAAGTCGATCAGGGGTAATCCGATCCACTGTATACAAAGCGCTAGACAAGAAAATAAAGTCAAATTAGGTTGGAGGTCAGCCTTGGTTCTTTCAAATATTCACTGAAACTGTGGATATGAGTGCATGTGATCTATTTTGGTGTCTCTAGTATATTCTACAGTTAGTAAGTCTAAGAATGATGCTATGGAATGGTTAGATAATAAATAAGAAAATTGAAACAATCATATTCCCCTACTTGACTCTATATAAACTGCTGATAAAAAAATAAATATAAAACACAAATAAATCACAATATCACAATAGTGTCCCAGTGTTATTCAACCTAAAATTGGTGAGAAAATAAATCATAAGTACACAAGTTTAACAAGGAAAACGGTGTACCTGCTTTCTGATGGTGAGTGTTGATTAGGAATATTAAGTGACGCTCGATCGATGCTCGATTAGGTCTTCCTAGGGTCTTTTTTTACCTGAAATAAAATAAAAAAAATTAGTAAAATAAAAAAAGTAAAAAAACAAAGTTAAAACTTACTAAATTGGTTTCCTCTCATCACGCGCTTGTTTATAGTCAATAGCTTGACGTTTGGATGATTTGGACTAGTAAGGACGTAAAGGAAAAATTGTAGGAAAACAAGTATCCACATCTTCTCTGCTCGTCTTGTACCATGTGCCTACAAAGCTTTTGATGACTTCTTCATCTCTGTTATGTGCTTTTGATGTCTCTGGATAATCTCATGTGTGTATACCAATTTCCATTGTAGATCCTCTATACATCTATTGATCCATCCAATGAGGTTTTTGAGAGGGTAATAGATTGCATCAATCTTCTTGTAGAACTCATTAAACATATGCCCTTGAGCTCTGTAGATGTCAGCTCATCTCTTCAGTTTTCTCTCTCTTATAGATCTTAGGTACTGGCAAGATTGAGTTCTATCTTAAGACGTTCTGCATGCTGTGGTAGACTGATATAGAGCTTTAGTGTGTCATGAGTCCTTTCTAGAATGTCTACTATGTCTTCTTTGGAAACATTGATGATCCATCCATCTTTAGCATATGCACGTCCCAACTGATATTTGATAACTCCAAATTCATCTGGTGACACTTTCTGGTTTTCTAAATCTTCTAGATTTAGTATGGGTGGCTGATGGTGCAGTGTAGAAATGTCAGTATTGTGGAATTCGCGAAGTGTCGAGATATGGTGGTTTCCAGTTATCGATCGATGCCTTGTACTCTTCCTTATACACGTCTGCATTGGCTGTTTCCTTAGGTGGAATTGTGGTTAAAATTAAGAATGAATCTCAATATTCTGGAAATGTAGGACCGTCGATCGATACCTCAGGCTGGGTTTTGATTGATGCTTCATTGTCGAATTTGTGCTCTGCGCCAAAATCAGAATACCAAACGGCTACTAGACCTGGATCATCTTCTACTTCAATGCATGGCGTGTTTCCCTTAACAAACTTGACAGGGTCATAGAAATTGGTCTCGTTTATGAGTGAAAATATCACTTGTCTTTATGTCGCAAACAAATCTTACAGTTGCCATGAAAGCTTTCCCAAGTAACAAAGAAGAATTCCAGTATATCTGAATATTCATAACGTCAAAATCTACTGGAACTAGGGCTCCTACATTTGCCATGAAGTATAATAACCTAATGATCAATCTATAAATTTCTTTCGAAAACTATAACCTAACAAGTTCATTACACAGACATGGAAGAACTAGATAAAAACAAAAGATGAAATGAGCAGTCTAAAATTAAGATTCAATAAACGAAAATGGTTTTTAATTAGTCTTCTTTAAAAATGAAATACAAAGCCAGATATCGTCTTTTGAAACTCTTGAATTGTAAAGTGTAGTTTTGAAAGTAGAACGTCTCAAATATTTTTGTCAAACAGTATATTTTATATATACAACAACTACAAAATTCAAGTCATATATCATCTTAGGTCAAATCATACATATATAATGAGGCAGTGATTTATCCTTAAAAGCTATCTAGGTCAAGTTTGATTAATAGGATAACCGTTCGATGTTTAAAAAAAACTTATCTACCTCAGCATTTTGTGGGTTCCACTCAGAAAAAAATATCTATATAAAAAAGTAAAAAGACATTTTAGATTTAAATAAATCTGTAGCCCAATATGCTAAACCCGAAAAGTGACCCAAACGATCCGCAAAAACCACAAAACCATCATTTCGGTTTCCATGAAGCTGTTTTATCTTCCTTTATCTCTACATTTGCTCCTTTTCACCTTGTTAATCATGAATGGTTCTGAATCATTACATCTTCGTACTTCCTCCCTATATATACTTCATAGTAAACTCTAGAATCACCGTGGGAGCGTAAAGAATGAAGATGTAGAATAGTGCCATAGCAATGTAGGACACCACCGCCGCAGCATCGAGATGTTTCCTTCATCGGAAGCCATATTCAGAATGTAGTGAAGGAGCTGGTAAAATCTCTAGCGACAAATCCCAGCTAAATGTATAGTGAATTTTTCAATAGCGACAAATCCCGACTAAATGTATAGAGAATTTTTCAATCCTTAGCTGCGGTCTAAATCTGAACCAAGGCTTTTCATATTCTAGATCTAGAAGTATATTCCACGTCAAAATCGGCCAGATCCTCCTAAGCCTTACCTTCATGGATTTCCGGAGAAACTAACAATGGATCCTTCTGCCGCAGATCCTGACATGGTACCAATGGCTCGGTTTGTTCTCCTGCAAATACGATCGCTTGATTTTTTGTTGCAGTTAATGAACTAGATTTCAGAAATCAAATCAATGTATCAATTTAAGTGAAACATAATACTTAATTGAGAGTTAGGATTTTTTTTTTAATTTGTCTCTAAAACATAAGTTACTAAACATAGCAGAAAGCAAGAGCTGATGGCTCAAGATGGCACTATATTTTCTGTAACCTTCACTTATGCCATTTTTATTTTTCATTTGGAAAATTTTGCATTTTTAAATATATTCGATAACCGTGAACTAACCTAATGAGAAGGGGAACCATGAGAAAATTGTCATATTGGGTCGAGGGAAAGTTTTTATTTTGGGCTTTTGGTCGAAGAAAGTATTTATTTGACAAATGGGTTGGGACTATTTAGAACCCTATGCAAGTTATGGAGAAAATACCACCCGCACCCTGGTCAACCCTATAATTCACAAATCACGTGAGAGAGTAGCTAGACTGTCTCGGTTCCCAAAGCCCACGACCAATTAACTTCGTCGCCTCATCTGTTACTGGCGGTAAACAACCGCTATTTAATCAGCACCTTTAGTCTCTCTCACATCTCTGTCTATCTCTTCTGACCATCGTCATTTTTCACTATCTTCCCCACCGATTCAGCTTCCGTGAGCTCTGTTTCATCTCCGAAAGCTTGATTGGACTTCTATTCTACGATATGGTGGCGAAAGGAAAGAAAAATCAGAAGACGGTGAGTCAACTCAACAAAGCGGCCGCCAATAACGAGAAACAGCCATAACCAACAAAAGATCAACGGTACCCAGGTTCATCTAATCATTTATTAAAAAATATTCCCTTTCCACCTTACCCACGGAACTGTTTTTTCTGTGTTCGCTGATTCCTTCATGTCTATGTCGATCCTCAGTAGAATTCATCTTTTCATAATTAGGTTTACTGGTTCTATTAGTTGCTTCTTGTTAGTTGCATCTTGTTCCATTTTAAAAAATTTCATTTTTATTTCCGACTCTGACGCCGGAAAAACGGGGTCGTCTATCGACTCGGCTCGACCGCACATGGATCTTCGCCATTAGATGCCCTGGAATCAGAGTTTGACTCTTCTGCTTCATTTACTCGAAGGAAAACGTCATCGGTGCTGGAGCGTCTTGTTTTCAAGGTCCGGCTGACATGAACACTTTTCTCAACTCTCAGTTTGGTAGGCAGTTTGAGCTGCATGCGTCCGCTGCCACAACTCTACGAAGCTCATTGGCAGCTTCATCTCCCGTCAGTTTATTACGAAACGAAAATTTGAACTTTGGTGCACCTTCAGCAGTCATCCTCATCGTTTCTTGCTCGAGGAATTCCAGGCCGTCACTGGTTTGAGCTGTGGTTCCTTCGATATTGGAGATTCAGACACTGAGGAAGGTCCTGGTTGTACAATGTTGAACCAGCTATTTGATACAATCGTGGGGGAAATTACCATGAGTAAGGTTCTTGACATGCTGGGCAATCCATATCTGTCTAGCTGGAAACAATTTTCTTTGGCTCTAATAGCCTTGGTGGATGGGGTTGTTTTTTGCAAAAACCAAACCCTGAAACTCACCCCATGGTATGTGGAGATGCTCGCTGACATTGACACCTTCTTGAGCTTTCTTGGCTACCATATTTCGTTTTTTACTTGCCCAAGCTAGTAAGGAAATAAAAGACCCACAGCAAGCAATGCGGATCTGGTTATCTCAGCACACAACAACTTTCTATGGCTTCCCCCTAGCTCTCCAGTTATTCGCTTTTGAAGATTTACTTCAGCTCTTGGCTAAGATTTACTTCAGCTCTTGGCTAAGATTCCCGACGAAGAGAGAACTGCAACTTTCTTGGAGGACCCAACAGCTTGCACGAACACCATTACTATCCTCAGCGTCTAAGACATTTTCTTGCCGTCGAAGCAAAATCAGCTGTAAGTTCATTCTCCCTTCATTGTGGATGCTTGATTTATTAGGTTCATTCTTCATTTTCTAAAAGGTAGGCTTGTGGAATTATTTTTAAAACAATTGAATTGTTTTTTTCTTAATAGAAATTTGTACACTTCGACCTACCTCTTGATTGTGAACGACACCTGTAAATGGAGGAGGTTGGAGATGACCGAGTAAGTCATTTGGTTAAGATGATCAGTAGTGGACAAAAGTTTAAACCTGGAGATATCATAGGGGGAGACAAATCATTTTCCCCTAATGGAGAGAAGAAAAAACCCGATGTATGTGTGCCTAAGGACGAGAAACCTTTTGGTAGACCCGTCCACCAGCAGAATTTACGTCCACATAAACCTGTGGTTGTTAATCCCAAGGACTTACCTTCATCTGGGGACAGCGGACCACATGGTCCGCCTCAAATAGGCCGGTATACACATTAAGATATAAAGCCATGGATTTTAGAGCAGTTGAAAAAGGTGTCAACTGAGTTCAAGAAAGAGTTAGTTAAATGGAAACAAACATATGCATGCGCTTAGGTTCTCCCGAGACTACCATCAAGAAGACCTGCAAGAGGAAGGCCTATGATGAAAATCATGGACAGTCGGTGTAGTGACTTTGTTCTAGGGGTAGAAAGTCAACCAAAGTCAAAGGACAAGGATCAAGCCAACCAAGTGTGTTAAATCTACATGAAGACATGAATAGAGGTTTGGTTGAAGTATTTGAAGAGTGGTCGAATGGAAACGAGAGTTGGTCGAGGAGATAGAGCTGAAGCTTCAAAACGGACAAGGTCAAGCAATGGTGGAATTTTGAAGTGTGCAAATCAAGTGAGACTTGATTCCAATCATCTTTATAGGATAAAAGAAGATATTTGGTCAAGATAGAATTAAGTTGGAGTGAGCAAAAGAGAAGATGGCCAGTAGAGGTTCTAGAGATGGTCTAGGCGAAGGTTTAGCATCGGGTGAAGACCAAAGAAGACTATTTTGATTCCAGGAGCTTGGAGAACAATCTAGGATCTACCTAGAAGCCATATTGAGTTTTTTGATGACATTCAAGAGAGTTTTGTCAAGGTAGAAACAAGAGAGTACCAAGATGGACCGGAAGATGGCAGTTTTGGTCGTTATGGTCAAAATGAGCTATCCAAGAGCTATGGAAGCCAAATCAAGATGTCTAAACATGGTAAAGGAGTTCAAAGAAGTGTCTTGAGAAATTCCTCAACTTTTGAAAGTGAAAAACTCAGAGGTAAAAGTCAACAAAAGTCCAAGGAGAGAGAATGGACCCTATTGGTCCACATAAGATCTCTGAGCATCCAATGGGAGTGTGCCACGTGGAGGGTACCAATTTCCAAAATTTCTGGAGGTGATGTAGAATAAATTGAGGAGTCTTTAGGTGAAGAAATCATGAGCAAAAGATATCTAGAGAGGGAGAAAAAATGAAGATACTTTTGTACCCATAATGGGCTACAAACGGGTTTGGAGGTTTTGGGCTAAGGAATTCGATTTCTACTTAAAAAAAAAACACGACGTATAAGGTTTATTTGGATTCCAGAGAGTGCATTTTAGTGGGTTGGATCACAAGGAATTTGAGGATGAAGCTTGAAGACCCAAGAGTGTTTATTAGGCCCAAAAGAGCAGTTTGGTAAATGAAGAGAAGGAAGTGTGGAAACATGTCAGGTATGAGAGTGGACATGAATTTGTCCTTCTACTACACCAGGAGGTATACATGAGATAGGTATACAAGGTTTAGACATAGCTTTGCTATGTGTTAAGTGAAGAGGCCATTTGGAGGCTAAAATATGGAGTGGGGGCCAGGTGATTTTGGGAGTAAGTTTAAAACTGAAATTTTGTACACTGAACATGACCAGGAAGCACATATTTATTATAGAATATAGGACGTAAAGGAGCTGATTCAATGAATTTTCGTTGATGCATTGTTTTGGAGCTTAAAATGAAGACAAGTGTACACCCATGTGTTTTCTATTCACACTTACTCCGCTGGCTATAAATAGGACCCTTATGACCCATGTTTAAGATTTTAGAAACCCCTGAGCTTTCTCTCTCAGTCGATCTTATGGTTAGCTCTTGAGAGAGAAAGTTACAAAGAACTGATAAATTTAGTGAGTGAGTATGGTGAGTAAGGAGGCTCTTCTCGTGTGTTATCCTTAGTCTAGGAGTTGTTTTGTTGAGATAGGAGAGGTGGTAAGACCTTTAATCCGTGGTTTAGAGGTTCCATTCCCCTTTTTTCTTTTAGCCTCTTTTTGATCGGTTTTGGTGTAACCCTTAGATCCGGTGCTGTAGGAGCTGATTTCCGGCTTTTGAAGACCTAGGTATGTTTCTTAAGTGCTTTTGTGATTTTGGTGTGATTAACCATGTGTGGTTGTAGGTGGAGAGCTTGGACCATGATGGTCTTGAAGCTATACTGCTTTTGCGGTTTGTGTGTGAGTGTGTGGGGAATTGGCAAACCCCATGCATGTGTGTTTTGATGTGTTTAATGCATTGTGAGTTAAGTTGCTAGAATGTAGCTAGAACCGTGTGTTAAGATTGATAGTACATGCATGCTTTGTGTAGTTATCATCTAGAAATGGTAGTTTAGTAGTATGCATTGTGTATTGTGTGTGAATATGCATTTCTATATGATATTTTATATTGCGTTGAACCGCAAGGGAGGGGTCTCTCTCTCTCTTGTCGGGTGTGTTGTTGTTGTAGCATGCATTGTGTTGTGTAGAGTGATAGTTTACGTGCATGCTTCGTAGAATTGTGTAGTTGCATATGTTTTGTTTGTAGTTAGTCGCATGAGGAGCGAGGGAGGCTCTCTCATTGCGTATCATATGCATATGCATTGTGTGTGGTGTAATACATGGCATGTAGTCTTGTATAGTGACTGGACCGGGGTGGTCTAGTTTGGGGTTTGCATAGCGATTAGAGTGAGACTCTCTCTATTGCCGGGTAGAGTCTAGGTGTGTCGCTCGCTTTGAGTGTTGTTAGGTGTGTCCCTAGTCTAAACCGTGTTGCATGGAGGTTGTGTTTCCCCATGCTAGTTGTTGTTGTGTTGTGTACACGGGTTTAGACTAGTAGGGTGCGAGTGGCTGTGTGTGAAGTGCACCTAGAACTAGTGTTTGTGTGTGGTGTGCACTTACGCTAGTGACTGTGTGGTGTGACCCTGGTTTAGACTAAGTGTGGCATGTTGGTTAGACGTAGAGCTCCCTCATGCAGGTTGTGCGGTTGTGACTTAGTCTAGACTAGTGGTAGAGTTGTTGTGATGTGACCCTGGGGTTAGATTGGGAGTGAACCAATTCTCCAGTGGTAGGGATGGACTTCTCTTCACGGCTTGTCAAGTGAAGCGGACGCTGCGGCTTGGGTTGTATTGGAAGCGCCGATCCCTAAAGATGATGTTTCCGACCACGTGACTTATGTGTTTGCGGTCTTGAGAATTCAGGGTGGATGAGTTAGAGACCCCATGTGTGTGTAGGGATCCCCAGATGTGTGAGCATCCGTAGTGAGTAGTGTTAGGCGCCTTGAGTCTAGAAGTGTGTCTAGGATGTAGTGTAGTGGAGTCTAGGTTTGAGTCTAGACGTCTTGAGTTTGTGTTGATCTCGAGGAGAGACCTGGGGTTTAGAGTCTTTGCTTGTTGCATCCCATTGCATTGCATTGTGTTGTTTGTTGTTGCAGGTCCAATTTTTCCCCGTATTGATTGATTGTGAATTTGCTTGTTTGTGTTTTTTTTAAGCATGGGCTGAAGGGGGGTTGTTCTTGTTGTTTTGTTGAGAACTCACTGAGTAATTGTGATTACGCACGCCCTCTTCTACTATGTAGGTAATCTTAGGGGGTCGGGCGTTTGCGGGGTGCGGGGGACGGTGGCCAAGCGTAGTTTTTTGGTGTTGTTTGCAAGGAGCAAGGATGTTGTTGTTTTCAGTTGTTTTGTTTTTCATGGGTAACCGTTTAACTCGTTGTTTTATTTTCTTTCTGCTGTGTTTGAGGACTTTAGTCGAGTTCCCGACTTTGTAAAATAAATATGCTGATATATAGTTTTGTCCGAACTTAACACAACTCTTGACCGAGGTATGGGTTGGCAAGCCTTAGGCTGAGGTTGAGAGGGACAGTATTGTGGTTGGACTTGTCGAGACTTTGAATTTGTTTGAAGTTTTGACTGGCTCGACTGCGGTACTCATCAACCTTGTGACGCTTCCGGGTCGTTCCGGGTTAGTCCAACCTAGGACGGTTGAGAGCACTGAGAGTTCACATGTGAACGGGTCATCAGAGTTTGAAGAAGCTGAGGTACTTGAAGAGATTGAAGAAGAGTCTGATCATTTGGAAGGTATGAACTTTGCCCAAGGCGTGGGAACAATTTTTCAAGCATCATCCAATTCATTACTCTTCCAGTACGGCTATGGCAACGAGTTTTGTGAACAAATGGAGATCAGTTCGTCCGATGTGGAGATCATTGAACCACTGTGGGAACTGAAATCCACCTACTGTCAATAAATCGTAAAAAAGGAAACTTCGGGAAAACCCTAAGTTTCCAGAGGAACCGACTATCTGCAGAACCGCACAACGAAGATTAAGAAAACGATAAACTTAATATTTAAGAGAAAATAAACGAAATTGAGAGCAAAGAGGTTCTTATTCCGAATCTGCGTAAGAACTGGTACAAAAAGAGTAGCCGAAAAGTCTAAGAACGAAAAACCCTAGTTGAGACGCAGCTCGCTAACAGAAAACGGAAATATTCCTAAATGCTAATTTTGGTGCTGAGAGCTCTGAAAATCGTGTCCCAGCTTCTGCCATATGCCTCCTGCTTATATACTCCTCCTTAGGCGGTTTTAGTCTTTCCATTTCGCCCGAACCAAATATATTGGGAATTTTCCATTTCTGTCGATCCTTCCTTTTCTTCCGCGGAAATCTTCTATTTATCTTCAAACTTGCCTTTTGTTTTCTGTCTGCGAGTAAACCACCAAAACGTTATTGTATCTTTGGGTTTGATTTTGTTAATATCACAAGATGGGTTTTTATCGTGTTTTAGACCTTTCGGGCCGTTTTACGATAAAAACCGTTTTACGACTTTATACGAGACCGTTACCTGATCCGATGCCGTTTTTACTATTTTGTCGACGTTTTTTATTAAAAATGCGTTTTTTATGATCTTAACGAAAAATCTCGGAAAAATCGTATAGTTTAGGCGATGTTCGGTGTCTTGCTTAACCGTTACCGTGTATACGATTTCTTCGAGTTCTTTTTCGAGAAAGCGGAGTTTTACGGTTTTTATCGTAGAATTCGAACGATAAGTCAGCTCGAGACGAAACGAGAGATATTTTGGCCGTGGTTCAGAATGTGACCGTGTCGAAGGACGTAAGGTTCGAATCGGGGATGCGGGAGATCCGGGAGATCTCTAGTTCGCCAGCAGGCAAACTAATTGGAAGCTTCTAGTTCGCCTCCTGGCGAACTAAGCCAGCTTGGCTTAGTTCGCCAGCAGGCGAACTAGTCGGGAAGCCTCTAATTCGCCTGCTGGCGAACTAGTCGTGACTAGTTCGCGTTTTGCGGCGGTTTTGGTTTATCACGGTTTTGTAAAACGATTCTCGAGTTATATAAAACGATTCTCGAGTTTTATAAAACGATTCTCGATTTTTATAAAACGATCTTCGAGTTTCATAAAACGATCTTCGAGTTTTATAAAACGATCTTTGAGTTTTATAAAACGACTTCTCGAGTTTTATAAAACTATCTTCGAGTTTTAAAAAACGATTATCGAGTTTTATAGAATGATCTTCGAGTTTTATAAAACGATTATCGAGTTTTATAAAACGATCTTCGAGTTTTATAAAACGACTTTTCGAGTTTTATAAAATGATTCTCGAGTTTTATAAAATGATCTTCGAGTTTTATAAAATGATCTTTGAGTTTTATAAAACGACTTCTTGAGTTTTATAAAACGATCTTCGAGTTTTATAAAACGATCTTCGAGTCTTATAAAACGACTTTTCGAGTTTTATAAACGATTCTCGAGTTTTATAAAACGATCTTCGAGTTTTATAAAATGGCTTCTCGAGTTTTATAAAACGAGCTTTAATTTTTATAAAACGATTTCGCGAGTTTTATAAAACGAGCTTTGAGTTTTATAAAACGACTTCGAGTTTTATGAAACGACTTCTATTGTTTTATAAAACTATTCCTTCTGTATTTTTGCGGAGAATTTCGGCTATTGATTCCGTCGTACCGATTTTGACCCCAACAGTTAGCCCCCCAGCTCGTAAGAATCGTGGGGTTCTTGCGAGTGGTTTGAGCTTGTTTGGCGAGTTTGGTAGAATTAGGCGGAACTTTAATGACCAAAAGTCCAAGGGTGAATAGTAAAATTCTTCCTTATAAGTATATGGAATGAGTTTCTCAAGTTATTCACTCATTTTCCCATAACTTTCCTAAGTCTTAAGAAGTTTTCTTTCTACTCCTTCCTTTGGATCACTTTTCTTTCGACAGTCCAACATGTCTTCCGAATGGAAAGTTTCAGATCATGCTCATGCATCTATCTTTGAACCGAGCGACCTTGATACCTCTGGCGATTGTCCTCTTCCCAGACCGATCTTTCAACGTTCTTTCACGACCGAGGAGAAGTTTTCGGAATATTGTTTAGCCGTGAAGGCTGCGAAGGTGCCGCCTTCGAGTTTTTGGGTTCCCAAGAAGGATAAACCGTGGAGGAGGGCAGTTGGTCTGAGTGCGAGCACTGCCGATTCCCTCAGAGATATGAGGAATCTCCGTGAAATTCCTGAGTCAGTCCAGTTATTTTTCATGCTACGAAGCCTTTCAATTGAACTGTCAGCTATGGTTCCCTATTCCTCGAGCCATTGTCGAGTTCTTGGATAGGTTTGGTGTACCGTTCAGCCAACTACGTCCTGGGGGATTACAACACCTTGTCGGGATTTTGGTGTTAGGCTATGAGCGCGGGATGTCCCTCGATGCGGACTATCTTTCGGCTATGTTGACATTCAAGGGAAGAGGGGACGGCTTTTACTTAGCCCCTCGGCGGGACATGACGGTCATCAGTGGGCTTGCCTCGAATGAGCATGGTTGGATCGAGCGATTCTTCTATGTCAAAATCGACAGCGCATCTGTGGAAGAGGGCTGTATTCCTTTGTTCAGGACCTCGTGGGCGACAAATGGTATTCTATCGACGTGATCTCCATATTCGTATATGTATGGATTTTAACTCTTTTCGCTTGTTTTGCAGTGCCTACCCTCCACAGGCCGCTACTCGAGGATTTCCCAGAGGTCATGAATCTTCTTCGTGGCGGCCCACTTCATTGGGGATACTTTTCTCCGAAAAGGGTTCATCGCGCTTTTGCCTATTATTCATCTGGTTTTTCTCGTGACAGTCATATTGAGTTCGAGGCGGGTGATGATGCGGAGGAGAGGGAGAGATCTAGTTCTCCGCAGGACAGAGAAGTTTCGATCGGTCGCGGTCAAGCGTTCGACAACGATATCAATATCGAAGATCTTATTGACTTTTCGGCCTCCGAATTTGACCCGACCGAGGCATCAACCCGAGGGCCGGTCGAGACACCGTTTGCGAAGGCGTCGAGGCTTTTTAACAAGGTTTTTCTATTCTTTTGTCACTATGCATATATATCATTTTTTTTATAAAGGATGATTTTTCCGTTTTACAGGGTCTTCGCGTTAT
The DNA here is from genome assembly GCA_932364175.1 of Eruca vesicaria subsp. sativa. NCBI lineage: Eukaryota > Viridiplantae > Streptophyta > Magnoliopsida > Brassicales > Brassicaceae > Eruca > Eruca vesicaria. The sequence goes on along the minus strand of CAKOAT010191822.1, from coordinate 13,292 downwards.
GAGCGAAGCGGTGAGCGTGAACAGCGCGGAACTTCGCAGAGCCGAATCTAGGGCTGCAGCGGCGGAGGCAGAGGTTGTTCGTATCAGAGAGGAGATCGATGCCAGTTTCTCTCACACCCAGGATTTAGCCGTAAGGGAAGCTACTCGTGTGATGGAGGAGTATGAAGCGGAATCTCGTCGAAGCTTAGAGCTTTCCGATGTGATGGTTCACCGTACTCGTAGAGCGGGAAAAAGAGAGGTTTCTGCGGAGTTCATGGCTCGCCGTGACCGGTTCGTACCTCTTTATGCGGAATTTGAAGATGCGCAAAGGGCGAATGGCGATTTTCGCGAGTGCCGGGGCGTAGCCGGGGGTTTGCATCTTACCCAACAACCGGACTATTCGTATGAGGTTGAGGTTGCGAAGTAGACAGCGCGTCTGGCTAAGAGAGAGAAGAAGAAGAATGAGTCCGTCAATCCCGGGAAGCGTATGTGGGATCAGTGGAGTCCCATTGTGGTGTCTCCGGATTCGGTCGAGGTTGGACCTGGGATTTCGGATGCGGAGGGTGAAGTTGATCAGTCCGCGTTTGATGACTTCAATGTGTGATGTTATTGGTTTTTCGATTTCGTCGTTGTTTTTCCGGGACTGGCCGTTGGTGGCTTTGAATCCCCACCGCTGGGCGGTGTTTACTTGAAGGCTTTCTAATAAGAAAATATTTTCTAAGTACGTAATTCGTGTTTTTTTTTAGATGTAGAGGTAAGAATACGAGTTGTCATCATGTAGAGGTAAGAATACGAGTTGTCATCTCGTATCTAACTCTTTGGTGTAAATCGTCCGATTCGTTAACTCGGGAGGTTTCGATTTTCGCGAGTGTTTAGATGTGGGCGAAGAGACATGCCTTTAGGATCTCGATTCATGTCTTGAGACGTTAGCGACCAGTGTGCTGGGTTTAGGGCAAGACCTAGGTTTACTTTCGGATTGAGGCTATGTGATGACTAGTCGGCTTTCGTTTTGCCCGTTGCGATTTTAACCTGACTCCATACCGATTTAGAATCCGCGATAGGTTCTCGGCTTATACGATTCGTTTTGTTTGAATCAAGCATCTCACAGGGAACAATTTTTAAGTTGCCCGGAAGTGCTAACCAAAAATTTGGATTTCTTATATATCGCGCTATTTTATCCTAGTCGGATGTATGCGGACCGATAGGTCGATGGGTTTGTTTAGGACGGCTAGCGTGCTCGATGGGGCCAATCGCCGAGCGTTCGTGTTTTTATAGTCGCGGCTTGACTTGGGGAAATATTTTTCTTGAGAGTTTAGGCGACGTCTCGCCAGTTCTTTCCGAAAATATTTTTATATGCAAGTTTTATAAAAACGATTAAATAGTTGTTACTGCGGAAGCGATTTTCCGGAAGTTTGGAACTTTTTTTGCGTTTTCAAAAGTAGCGGAGATATTCTAACTTTGTCTTTATTAAAAATTTCGAAAAATTTTTGATTACAAAGCAAAATGTTTTTTTATAAAATATGGGAGTATACGAATACTCGTATACTCACCCACTCCCCCCCCCACCCCCCGTTTTGGAAGGGGGGGTAGCTGAACTCGTCTTTAGGCGAGCTGCCTACGTATTCCTTTCGGAAATCAAGCCATCTCGTAGTTCTGATTGTTTGCGCGAGTGTGCTTACTCGGCTGTCGCAGACTCCTCCATCACTTTAGTCACTGGATCGACGTCTTGGTACGGGTTTGTCTCCTCCGGTTGGGTAGAAGCGATGGGTGTGGGAACTTGTGGTTTCTCGACCATTGCTTGCTTTGGGTCGTTTTCTGCGGGCGGTGGCGTGACCTTTGCCCGTTTTGGTTTCACGATTGCTACCGCCAATTGCCTCAGCTTATGTTCGGCCAGGAAGCAGGATCGCGATTTTCTTTGGCATCCCCAAATTACTGCGACTCCCGTAGGTGTTGGGAATTTGATGCCTAAGTGATATGTTGACAGAACCGCCTTCATGGAATTTATCCAAGGCGTGCCTATGATCACATTGTAGATGGCCGGGAAATCGACAACTGCGAAGTTGACGATTTTCGTGACTTCTTTGGCTGCCACCGGTAGCCGGATCGATCCCAAGGTCATCAATGTCTCGCCAGAAAAGCTAGTCAACGGTTTTGGGATAGGTTCAACTTCCAAGAATTCTATTCCCATACGTGCTAACGTGTTGCGGAAAATGACGTTAACCATACTTCCGGTATCGACCAGAATTCGAGCTACTTCTAGATCGCTTATCAACAAATCGATGACAAGGGGATCGGCATGCGGTTGGTCAATTCCGCCGGTTTCAGCATCGTCGAACGAGATTACCCCTTTTGGAGAGTCATCCGTCGGCACCTTCCAACTCGAGCCGGTTTCGGCTTTACGTTGGTAGGATTTGATTGACGAGACGGTGCGTTCTAATATTGCGATTCATCGATAATCATGTTGATTTTTCGGCGGTTAGCGTCGTTACCCTTCTCGTCTTGTCTTCGTCCGCGTTTTTCGCCTGACTTGTTTCCCTGAGGCGGAGTTTCCGCTCGCGCGTTCCTGTCGTTCTTTGGAAGGCGATCTGAATCGAGGATGAGATCCTTGACACTGGATATCTTGGAGAGTTCTCCCGCGACCAATTTTGCGGCAAGTCTGGCGCCGAGAACTTTGCAGTTCACGGTGGAATGCCCACGGGTTTGGTGGAGGTCGCAGAAAGAATTCTCATCGTAATTCGAATTTCTCGTCCATGTGTTACCCGTGGTTCGCCCTTGCTCCGATCCGGAGTTGATGGCGTAGTTATGTGCCCCTTGGAGATCATGTCCCTCTTGATGGACAAATTTGTCGTTACGAGAGTTCCTCTTTTTTTGCTTTTGCTCGGACGCGTTATCCTTTGTGGACGTCTTCGTCGGCTTATGCTTTTCGGACAGGATTTTAGTCTCCTCCTCAATGGTTATGTAATCGGTAGCTTTGTGGAGCGCGTCCTGGATCGTCCGCGGCTTTTCGAGAGTTATCCACTTTCGGAATTTTGATTTGTACCAAAGCGACTTTCTGAGCGAGTCGATGGCGGCTTTGTCGCTAATTCCGCTAACCCTAGCCATGACAAGTTTGAACCTACTCATGAAATCGCGGAGAGATTCGTCCTCCTTCTGCACCAAGCTCCAGAGGTCGGCGTCGGAGGTTTCTGGGTTAATGAACATCGAGTATTGCTTCAGGAATTCCGAAGAAAGTCGGCGGAAACTTCCGATCGAATTTTGTCTAAGTTTGGCGAACCATTCGAGCGCTGCTCCTTCTAGGTTTTCGACGAAGAGGCTGCAGTTGCCTGCGTCTTTTTCGTAGTCCTTGCGTATGGCTCGACCCATGGTGATCTGGAACGCCTGCAGGTGCGCTTTGGGATCAGATGTCCCGTCGTAAGTTGGCACCTTAAGTTTGCCGGGATCGGGCAGCTTGACCTCGGTGATGCGAGCCGTGAAGGGCGTTTTCCGAGATTCGTACAGTAGCCGATCGATTTCGGGTGCAGTGCTGGTAGCGTGATGAATCTGAGATTTCACTGCATTTACCGCTGCGGCCGTTTTAGTGATGTATTTGCGGAGATCGCGAATCTCGGTCAGATTGCCAGCAGTTTTCCGACTTTGTCGGCGTTTGCCGCGAGTAACCGGAGATCGCTCCTCGGCAGTTTTTGCGTATCGCGCGAAGTCGAGTTCCTCCTCGTCTCCAGTAAGAGAACATTCGGGAGAAGACTCCGGTAGAGGACTTCGAGTTTTTCTTCTCCTAGGATGGACGTCAGCGTCTTCGTCCGATGAATCGGCGTGGTCACTCGTCTCTAGGTTAACCCTTTCGATGCCGTCACCCTCGGTCTCCTGTTCGCGAGTAGGAGGTTTCTCCGATTCGTTTGGCGTCACGTCAGGGTTATCTTTTCCGGAATCCTTTTCTGGTAAGTTACCCTGCTCGTTTCTGGGACGATCCGTAGGAGCGCCAAAATCGAGCCTCCTTCCGCGGATCTTAGTAGTTCCGCGAGGGCGAATTGCTCGGGTTTTCGCGGTTAGGGTTTCCTGCTCTTCCGATTTTTTGTTAAACTCGGAAAGCATCTTTTTGATGGTCTCGGCGTTAGCGTTTGTAGCGTTGGCCGCGGACGCATCTTGTGGTGGTGGTGTTTCAACGTTATCGCGTTCGTTGCGAGTTTGGTTGTCACCAGTCATCGTTTCTTCATTGGACATGTTGCGGCTTCGGTGTAAGATAGATCCGACCCCCCCTCCTTCTAGTGCCAAACTGTGGGAACCGAAATCCACCTACTGTCAATAAATCGTAAAAAAGGAAACTTTGGGAAAACCCTAAGTTTCCAGAGGAACCGGCTATCTGAAGAACCGCACAACGAAGATTAAGAAAACGATAAAATTAGAATTTAAAAGAGAATAAACGAAATTGAGAGCAAAGAGGTTATTATTCCGAATCTGCGTAAGAACTGGTACAAAAAGAGTAGCCGAAAATTCTAAGAACGAAAAAACCCTAGTTCAGACGCAGCTCGCTAGAAATATTCCTAAATGCTAATTTTGGTGCTGCGAGCTCTGAAAATCGTGTCCCAGCTTCTGCCCTATGCCTCTTGCTTATATACTCCTCCTTAGGCGGTTTTAGTCTTTCCATTTCGCCCGAAACCAAATATATTGGGAATTTTCCATTTCTGTCGATCCTTCCTTTTCTTCCGCGGAAATCTTCTATTTATCTTCAAACTTGCCTTTTGTCTCCTGTCTGCGAGTAAACCACCAAAACGTTATCGTATCTTCGGGTTTGATTTTGTTAATATCGCGAGATGGGTTTTTATCATGTTTTAGGACCTTTTGGGCCGTTTTACGATAAAAACCGTTTTACGACTTTATACGAGACCGTTTCTTGATCCGATGCCGTTTTTACGATTTTCTCGACGTTTTTTATTAAAAATGCGTTTTTATGATCTTAATGAAAAATCTCGGATAAATCGTATAGTTTAGGCGATGTTCGGTGTCTTGCTTAACCGTTACCGTTTTATACGATTTCTTTGAGGTCTTTTCGAGAAAGCTGAGTTTTACGGTTTTTATCGTAGGATTAGAACGATAAGTCGGATCGAGACGAAACGAGAGACATTTCGGCCGTGGTTCAGAATGTGACCGTGTCGAAGGACGTAAGGTTCGAATGGGGGATGCGGGAGATCCGGGAGATCTCTAGTTCGCCAGCAGGCGAACTAGTTGGGGAGTTCCTAGTTCGCCTGCTGGCTTAGTTTGCCAGCAGGCGAACTAGTCAGGAAGCCTCTAGTTCGCTTGCTTGGCTTTGTTCACCAGCAGGCGAACTAGTCGTGACTAGTTCGCGTTTTGCGGCGGTTTTGGTTTTTCGCGGTTTTGTAAAACGATTTCTCGAGTTTTATAGAACGATTCTCGAGTTTTATAAAACGATCTTCGAGTTTATAAAACGATCTTCGATTTTTATAAAATGATCTTTGAGTTTTATAAAACGACTTCTCGAGTTTTATAAAACGATCTTTGAGTTTTATAAAATGATTCTCAAGTTTTATAAAACGATCTTCGAGTTTTATAAAACGACTTTTCGAGTTTTATAAAACGATTCTCGAGTTTTATAAAACGATCTTCGAGTTTTATAAAATGATCTTTGAGTTTTATAAAACGACTTCTTGAGTTTTATAAAACGATCTTCGAGTTCTATAAAACGATCTTAGAGTTTTATAAAACGATCTTCGAGTTTTATAAATCGACTTCTTGAGTTTTTAAAACGATCTTCGAGTTTTATAAAACGATTCTCGAGTTTTATAAAACGATCTTCGAGTTTTATAAAATGACTTTTCGAGTTTTATAAAATGATTCTCGAGTTTTATAAAACGATCTTCGAGTTTTATAAAATGGCTTCTCGAGTTTTATAAAACGAGCTTTGAGTTTTATAAAACGACTTCGCGAGTTTTATAAAACGAGCTTTGAGTTTTATAAAACGACTTCGAGTTTTATAAAACGACTTCTATCGTTTTATAAAACTATTCCTTTTGTATTTTTGCGGAGAATTTTGGCTATTGATTCCGTCGTACCGATTTTGACCCCAACAACCACTACTGCCAGAAATCATTGAGATCTCATCAGACAGCACAGTGGCCGTCAACATTATCGACATCAGTTCCAGAGAGAACAGTCTGTGGATACAAATACCAGCTTGGAGTCCAACGTTCACATTTGGAGGATCTCTCGATTTCAGCATGGAGAGTATTGGGAAGATCTCGGATCCATACTACGAGTACCATTACTCGCCAATGCCAATGGAGTCATCACTAGTCAATCCAGGAGCCGGAACCGAAGCAAGGGAAGTGAATATGGAACTTCAGCAAGAGATTGGAGGAGAAGCTCAGATGATAGAAGGTACTCAAAATGAAGTGATCAGAGTAAGAGGACGACCATCGCAGAATGCAGTACCAACGCATGCCTCAGACGAATACCTGAAGATTGTGTCATATGTGGAAGGAATGATCATCATTTTGGAGCTTAAAATGAGGGCAAGTGTACCAACGAATGCAGTACCAACCAATGGAGTGGGGGCCAACTGACTTCGGGAGCAATTTTAAAGCTGAAATTTTGTACACTGAACGTGACCAGGAAGGAGGTATTTCTTATAGAAGATGGGACGTAAAAGAGCTGATTAAATGCATTTTCGTTCATGCATGGTTTTAGAGCCTAAAATGAGGGCAAGTGTACACCCATGTGTTTTGTGTTCAAACTCCACTAGCTATAAATAGGACCCTTAGCACCCAGTTTTAATATTTTAGAAACTCCGGAGCTTTCTATCTCAGCCGATCTAATGGTTAGCTCTTGAGAGAGAAAGTTATAAAAAACCGATAAAATTAGTGAGTGAGTGTGGTGAGTAAGGAGGCTCTTCCCGTGTGTTATTCTTAGTCTACGAGGTGTTGTGTTGAGCTAGGAGAGGTGGTAAGACCTTTAATCTGTGGTTTAGAGGTTCCATTTCCCTTTTTGCTTTTAGCCTCTTTTTGATCTATTTTGGTGTAACCCTTAAGTCCGGTGCTGTAGGAGCTGATTTAAGGCTTTTAAAGACCTAGGTTGTTTCCTTGTGGTGTGTGTGTGAGTTTGGTGTGATTAACCGTGTGTGGTTGCAGGTGGAGAGCTTGGACCGTGATGGTTTTGAAGCTATACCGCTTTTGCGTTTTGCATTTTGTGTTTGAGTGTGTGGGGAGTTGGTAAACCCCATGCATGTGTGTTTTGATGTGTTTAATGCATTGTGAATTAGGTTGCTAGATTGTATCTAGAACCGTGTGTTAAGATTGATAGTACATGCATGCTTTGTATAATTATCATCTAGAAATGGTAGTTTAGTAGTATGCATTATGTATTGTGTGTGAATATGAATATCTAGATGATATTTTTTATTGCGTTGAACCAGAAGGGAGGGGTCTCTTTCTCCCTCTCTCTTGTCGGGTGAATATGAATGCATTGTGTTGTGTAGAGTGATAGTTTACGTGCATGCTTCGTAGAATTGTGTAGTTGCATATGTTTTGTTTGTAGTTAGTCGCATGAGGAGCGAGGGAGGCTCTCTCATTGCGTATCATATGCATTGTGTGTGGTGTAATACATGGCAGTACTCGTGTATAGTGACTGGACCGGGGAAGTTTATTTTGGGGTTTGCATAGAGATTAGAGTGAGACTCTCTCTATTGTCGGGTAGAGTTTAGGTGTGTCGCTCGCTTTGAGTGTTATTAGGTGTGTCCCTAGTCGAAACCCTGTTGCATGGAGGTTGTGTTTCCTCATGCTAGTTGTTGTTGTGTTGTGTACACGGGTTTAGACTAGTAAGGTGCGAGTGACTGTGTGTGAAGTGCACCTAGAACTAGCGTTTGTGTGTGGTGTGCACTTACGCTAGTGACTGTGTGGTGTCACCCTGGTTTACACTAAGTGTGACATGTTGGTTAGAGGTAGAGCTCCCTCATGCGGGTTGTGTGGTTGTGACTTAGTCTAGACTAGTGGTAGAATTGTTGTGATGTGACCCTAGAGTTACATTGGGAGTGAACCAATTCTCTAGTGGTAGGGATGGACTTCTCTCCACGGCTTGTCAAGTGAAGTGGGTAGCGCCCATGGTCGAGCGCTGCAGGACACTGCGGCTTGGGTTGTATTGGAAGGGTCTATCCCCAAAGATGATGTTTCCGACCACGTGACTTATGTGTTTGCGGTCTGGAGTGTTCAGGGTGGATAAGTTAGTGACCTTCAGTGTGTGTAGGGATCCCCAGATGTGTTAGCATCCGTAGTGAGTAGTGTTAGGCGCCTTGAGTCTAGAAGTGTGTCTAGGCTGTAGTGTAGTGGAGTCAGGTTTGAGTCTAGAGGTCTTGAGTTTTTGTTGGTCTCGGGTAGAGACCTGGGTTTAGAGTCTTTGCTTGTTGCATCCCATTGCATTGCATTGTGCTGTTTATTGTTGCACGTCTAATTTTTCCCCGTATTGATTGATTGTGCATTTGCTTGTTTGTGTTTGTTTAAGCATTGGCTGAAGGGGGGTTGTTCTTGTTGTTTTGTTGGGAACTCACTGAGTAATTGTGATTACTCACGCCCTCTTCTACTATGCAGGTAACCTTAGGGGGATCAGGCATTTGCGGGGTGCGGAGGACGGTGACCAGGCGTAGTTTTCTGTTGTTGTTTGCAAGGAACAAGGATGTTGCTGTTTTCAGTTGTTTTTTTTTTCATAGGTACCCGTTTGACTCATTGTTTTATTTTCTTTCCGCTGTGTGTGAGGACTTTGGTCGAGTTCCCGACTTTGCAAAATAAATAAAATTATATTTGTTTAATAAAATCCCCGTAGAACGCTGATATATAGTTTTGTCCGAACTTAACACAACTCGTGACCGAGGTACGGGTTGGCAAGCCTTAGGCTGAGGATGAGAGGGACGGTATTGTGGTTGGACTGTTCGAGACTTTGAATTTGTTTGAAGTTTTGACTGGATTGACTGCAGTACTCGTCAATCTTGTGACGCTTCCGGGTCGTTCCGGGTTAGTCCGGCCTAGGACGGTTTCGAGGGTGTTACAGTCGGGGTGTCCGAAAAGTGGTGGCCCCCAAACACAACGGCCAACCACCATGGTGAAAAAAAACAAAACCCACGGTTCGTAGCCCTGGTCAGAAAAATATTCATGTTCACTTTGCCCTGGAGAAGACAACGATGTCTCTAAAGTGGTACACCCAAGTTATCATGTCTTAACTTAAAATATTTGTATATGTTATATGTTCTGAGTCGACCAGCTTTTTCAGGGAACCAAAGAAGAATCCCCAGGATTATTTCAGAGGGAGGTAGGCCACGAACACTAGTATCACAACACTTGTACTCCATCATTCGATGAAAATGTCTTCACTGAGGTTAAGCATGAGACTCTTGTCTTGTTATAAGATTGGTTTGTCATTGGTATACACTTCTAATAGGCCGCATACGATTTTCATAGGGTACGCATACACCCAACGATGGTGAGGATGGTGTGCAAGAAAAAAAACTGGTAATGCGGTCACTGTGCTCACTGTGTATTCAAATGTTTTATTCCCGTGTCCTCAGTCTTATGTGTCACGAGCAAAGATCAGTATATTGTAATTATTAATAGTTGGAAGTTAATTTGGTAAATATTGAGGACAAGATTTTTACTGATATTGTCTTATTCTCTGTATTTGTAGAGTCATCTAACCAGGCAGTACCGGGATAAAGAACCTGTAACTCTCGCATAGGAGGGAAAAAACACATAATCTGTACAACTGGCTAAATCCAGTACGTGCCAGCCACCGGAATTGAACCAGTTCCCGTTAACATCATCATAGTAAAAATTATATCTGCAGTTGCCGGGGATAAGAAAGATAAAAATCCCAATTTGGATGTTCCAAAACCAGTACCTGTCGAAGATGAGAGGAACCATGTGTCCCCAACGATGGAGGACGACGAAAAATATGACAGTTGCAAGGAAGATATCTCCAATGATTCCCAGTTGCAAGAGAAAGAAACCCAAGTGGCACATGGCCATCCTGTTTCTGACATGGACGAGGGCTCAAATGATGTGGAAGGTGGTGGTAAACGTCATAGCAAAAAAATCCAACAAGATTCGTGGAGTGTACACCCCATATGAAAGGTTGAAAAGGTTGTTCATCAGCGAGAAAAAGGTTGAGTATAAACCTATAGAGAAGACAAGCCGATCGGGTTTTTAAGAAGTTTAGCGATACTCGGAGTGAAAACCTGGAGCAGTACGTTTATGTTCCCATATTCTGATCCCACACTGATATTAGTTGATTTAATTTTTATATGAAATGATTAAAAATATCCTTTTGGCTGCTTTTATGTGCAGGAAGTTTGAAATCAGAGCCGGTAGCATCGTCACGAATTTCTTCTTCCTTGACATAGCTTAACCCGGGAAACGGTTGTCTTACGAGGTACTATTTAAATTTGCATCATCGTCACATCATCATTACTCATCTCTTACGAAGAAAAGTTTGCAACTTACGCTTTTGTTTATAATAATGTCAGACAGCACATGCATGTCATAATGCAAATGTTGTGGAGACGTTGAGAGACAAAAAGACGGGGTGGTAATGTTTGATCCGTACTTTACTAAACTCATTCAATCAGACTAGACTGCTTTCAGTAAAGAAGAAGATAAACTGCATTTCGATTGGAGAAGAATATAGCAAGTTATGTGACAGGAAAGAGCAAGAGCAAAAACTTTAAATTGGAACTTGGCTGTGATGTCGACATGGTGTACACTCCAATGATGTGTGATGGAAATCATTGGGTGGATCTTTGTATTAACTTGCTGGCTTCTCACGTGACGATCCTTGATTCATACATCCCTCAGAGTGAAACTGAAGAAGAAGTCAATGCACACACAGTTCCGCTTCTTAGCTTGTTACCATATATAATGGAACAGTATGTGAGGTATAATTTCTACCACTCGAAAGAAAGTAAGCGATTTTACAAGTGTAGCCGCTTTGAAGGCATCTATCACAACCAAAATGAGTGGTGACTGTGGAGCATGTGCAGCTAAGTTCATTGAGATGCATGCCAATGGTGCTAGCAAGGATGAGTTGAGTAGTGGACAGATTTCGAGAGATTATGCAATGGACGGATATGAAAAATTCGTTTGCGATTTTAGGGTTGTAAACGAGGGGTGGATGAAGTACAAGTTTGTTTCTGTTACTGGTGGTTTTTAGAAAACATTTCCCAATTGCATGATTACTTAAGGTGTGTTATTATATTTGTGTCTGAATTTGTAGCTACGTTGTGTAAGGTTACTTATTGAACCAATAAACTTTTACTTTATTGTTTACTATTTTAATTAGGGTATTTGCCTTATAGTTTCATCGTAAAATTAGATACGTACAAATATCAAATTAAGCTGAACACCAACACATATTTCAGTCATTTATAGATATTGAAACTCAAGATAGTGTGATTTTTCTCCTTTGTTGTACATCGTCTGAAACACAAGGTTTGGTGTATAACATTTGATGTACACAATTTGGTGTACAACGTTTGGTGTACAAAGTTTGATGTACAATTTTTGGTGTACAACTTTTAATGTACTTCATCCGAAATACAAGGTTTGGTGTACAAGGTTTGGTGTACAAGGTTTGATATACAACGTTTGGTGTACAACAGATTGGTGTACGTGGTTGATGTACAACGTTTGCTGTACAACGTTTGATGTATAACATTTGTTGTATAACGTTTGGTGTACAACGTTTGATGTATAACGTTTGGGGTACAACGTTTGATGTACAACTTTTGGTGTACAACATTTGGTGTAAAAAGTTTGATGTACAAAGTTTGGTCTACAACTTTTGATGTACATCATCTGAATACAAGATTTAGTGTACAACGTTTAATGCACAACATTTGGTGTACAACGTTTTGGTGTACATGTTTGGTGTACAAAGTTTGGTGTACAACGTTTAATGTATAACGTTTGATATATAACACTTGGTGTACAACGTTTGATGTACAACTTTAGGTGTACAACATTTGGTGTACATCGTTTAGTGTACAAAGTTTGATGTACCAATTTTGGTCTACAACTTTTGATTTACATCGTCTGAAATACAAGGTTTGGTGTGCAACGTTTAATGTACAACATTTTGGTGTACATGTTGGATGTACAACGTTTGATGTATACCGTTAGGTGTATAATGTTTGATGTGTATCGTTGTACGAAGGACAACGGATACACTGTGATTTTGAAGACTATATTTGGAGATATAAAGACTTCAAATTAAACTAACGATTCTCAACACAACAATACAATAACAAGAAACATGACAATTTCTACCTTCAAAATAAGATAAGATCGAACATACAATAATATCAAACTTCAAATAAGATAATATCGACGATAATATGAAATAACACATTTTTGAACTTCAAATAAGATAAAATTACCTACCATACATAACTAATTCCTTAAGTTGTTTGATCTCTTCACGTTTTTCCTTAATCTCATCTTCCATCTTCCAACACCTCTTGGCCTCTTCAACAACTTCTTTCTTACCTCCGTCAACTCTTCTTCTATAGTAAACACACAGCAATAACGAATGTGGAATCCATTATCCTAGAGAATATCATACAGAGTAGTTAGGTCATTAAAACAATTGCAACGATATAAGACAGTGAACTTCGTATTGACTGATTGCAATGAATAAATCTCACCTCAAACGATTTGCATTCATAGTAACTGATTCTTTTCTCCTCAGTTACCACTCTAATATGACCACCACACACACATTTTTTGGATATGCAATGGTGAGCGTAGCAAACAATTTCACGCCAACAGGCGAGCTGGACTGGACGGTTCAGCTCGCCATCAGGCGAGCAGGTCAAGCACGGCCAGCTAGCCTGTTGGCGAGCTGGTAGGTTGTTCCGATTGTTTCTCTTTTTCTCGACCCGAGATCCTCTCAGAGAATATAAGGAGAAATAACCGTAGACGTTGATCTCGAGTTTATCGTTTTTGACCTTAATAACAGCTTTACCGTTTCAGGGAGTTTGGACGTAACAACCGGGTTTTGCTAATTTGGCCAATTTGGACAATTGTGGATTGTTTTATTCAATTTTCTGATGATTTCCAAGATGGGGATTGTGGGAACCGAAATCCACACCGTCGATTTTCCGTCAATTATGGAAACTTAGGGAAAAACCCTAATTTTCCCGAGGTCCTGGATCTCTGCGGAAATCACTAAAACAAACGAGTTTAAAGGAATATGGATGAACAACAAAGAATAAAGAGATAAGAAATTGTAAGAAAGCTTTTATTGAATAAGAATCGACAACCGTT
>CAKOAT010191821.1:192150-280558 GCA_932364175.1 Eruca vesicaria subsp. sativa | reverse complement strand
TATACCACATACTTCTGATATGATGAACGACACCGTCTCGGAGAAGACGAGATGATAAGCGTCGTCGAAGAAGACGAGATGATAAACCGTCGTCGGAGATGACGAAATGCCGTCTTCTGATACGATGAACGACGCCGTCGTCGGAGAAGACGAGATGATAAGCGTCGTCGGAGATGACGAGATGCCGTCGTCGGAGATGCCGGCGACTGATTTCAATTTTTTTTTTTTAATAATTAATTAGACAAAAGAATAGAGGGACATAATGGTAAATGAGCATACTAAAGAAACCTATTTTTGGGATAATGGGCCTTGGGGGCTATTTTTGTGATAGAAACTTGGATTGGGGCTATTTTGGCCTTTTTTTCTATATTTAGTCATTTATTGAAAATTATCAAAAAGGAAAGTGTAATACCATAATTTTTATTTGAGAAATTGAAAATAAAAGGTAAAATGTTTGTTCAATTTTTTATTCACCAAAAATAAAAATAAAAATTAAATAGTTCTTTATTTTATTTTAATAAAATAGAAGTTATAACTTTTTCGTATATGAATTCTTTAATACTATAATTTTTAGTTAACCTATCATGTATTTTTCTACTAATAAAATAAAGGGAGGTAGAGTGATAGATTCGCCAGGTGTAAAAACTCCTATTGTATTCGAGGAGTAAAGAATTTGATGGGAGTTTCAGGTCGAAAAAAGAGCAGATCAAAGTAAAAGAGTCATAAACTAAACTATAACAATTAGTCATAAATCGTCACCTATATTCAACAGTGTCACAATGTCAAGGAGCATGGACATGGAACCATACCATCTAAAATATTAATAAGCTAGGTAAAATAGTTGATTATTTATTTTGCGTTGTACTACGAGATTTGTCGAATAGCTTTTTTTTTAGTGATGAGCATTGTATATCTGATCATATTCAGTTGATATATTCAGATTTTGAATTTATAGAGATAAAATTTTAAATTTGATTCGAATATTTACAAATTTTTGGTTTGAATTTGGTTCAAATCCTTGCAGGTTCGGTTTGGGTTCGAGTCTGACTATCCATTTCAGTTATGTAACTTTAAACAAAAATCCAAATATACTTAAGTCCTCCAAAATCCAAAAATTAAAAAATATATAACATAAAATTTGAATAATGTAAGACTAAATACTTAAATTTACATAAATATTAGTTCAATTTATATATTTGGATGGAGAGCAAATAGATAATGTTAGTATTTTGAACATTTTTTGTTATTTTAGATATTTACTTGTGACTAGTTTAATATTTTTTAGGAATTTCATTTTTTTGTCATTAACATAAATAGATTCTATAAAGATTATGTAAAAGAAACTAATAATCCTGCATCCATGTGGACAGCGAATGATGTTTGCTTCCTGGTATTTCGCACTAGAATGTCCGTCTTTGTATTCATCGTACGGGAGATATAAATGATCTCTAAATGATTAAAAATTCATCGAATAATCTTTATGTCTCCAAATAATTCGCAAAGGCTAGTCATTTCTCTGTGCAGAAACCATCTTGACCAATTAAATACAATATGTCGCAAAAGCCTCATGCTCTCCATTGCCCATATGAGAGCTTCTATTTTCGAATGTAAGGGCGAGAGACTTGCTCTCGTGTTCCTTGCTTCCATTAGTCCCTCAAATCCTTGTAGTTTACTATACCAGCCCTGTCACGAAAAGTTTCTTGCGCTTTCCATGAACCATCAGTGAAACACCAGGGATCGAGTATTGATGGTAGAGTAAACTCCACCGTCTCTTGCAATTGGGAAGCTTCCTTTGGGACTGGGACCTGCGCCTCAGCCAAAAGTAAAAACTCCATCTGTATCCGTTTTAGAGTATCTCTATGATCCACATAAATATTAGTATACACTTTATTGTTCATTCATTTCTAAATATACCATAATATTCATGTGAACTGATGATCGCCCATATATGTGCAATATAGGTAGTCTATGTTTGTAAACATAACCTGGGATGAAAAACGTCTGGATTCGTTGGTACCTTAGAGAGGGCCCATACTTGAACCACCGGAGGGCATTCAAAGAACACATAATTAATTTCCTCACTGGCTCCACATCTTGCACACTGAACATTACCTTGCATACCCCTACTCTGCAATTTTTTTCTTTACTGGTATACATCTCGATACTAACTGCCAGCAAAAGTGTTTTATTTTTGGTGGGCAGCAGATCTTCCACAAATAAGCTTTAAAGGGCTTATCGTGGGTCTAAACAACGGCTGTATCTTTCTCTGTCTGGGTATACCCGTTCCACCTGATATCCTGATTTTATTGTATATCTCCCATGAGTAGTGAAATGCCATTCATCTTGATCCATCAGCTGATGTCTACTTAATGGTATGTTTTTTATAAACTTTCCATTTCCACCAATGATCGGATTACCTGAGAGTTCCAAGCGCGTGACGAAGAATTAATTAGTGAATCCAAAGTGAGATATGAGTAATGATTTTGATAATTACTATCTGCTGGTCTAGGACGAGTGGTTGGGAGCCAAGGATTATTCATACTGATATAGATGATCATGATCCCACCCTTTTGATTAGTCTTTTTTTATTGACAACGAAAGGCTGATCTATTACTCAAGCTTGAGGTGGTCTGGGAATCCAGACCGGAATAGAACAACCAACATACATCAGATCACGATAAAAAGATCGAGCAGTCTTAGCTAAAGAATCAGATGTAGCATTCTGGGACCTATGAACATAGAATATCTTGAAGTCTGGGAAGCAGATTCGCAATGTCAAGAGCCTCTCCAATTCCGTCGAGAAGTTTAGCCAATCAAGGGGGTTGCTAAACATTGTTGGTGTCAAAATCGGCCATGACGGAATCAATGGCTAAAAGTCTCCGCAAAAGTAAAAATAAAAATACGTTTTATAAAACTCGAGAAATCGTTTTATAAAACTCGAAAAATCGTTTTATAAAACTCGAGAAGTCATTTTATAAAACTCGAGAAATCGTTTTATAAAACTCGAGAAATCGTTTTATAAAACTCGAGAAATCGAGGAATTGTTTTATAAAACTCGAGAAGCCGTTTTATAAAACTCGAGAAATCGTTTTAAAAAACTCGAAGAATGGTTTTATAAAACTCGAAAAGTCATTTTATAAAACTCGAGAAATCATTTTATAAGACTCGAGAAATCGTTTTATAAAACTCGAGAAATCGTTTTATAAAACTCGAGAAATCGTTTTATAAAACTCGAGAAATCGTTTTATAAAACTCGAGAAATCGTTTTATAAAACTCGAGAAATCGTTTTATAAAACTCGAAAAATCGTTTTATAAAACTCGAAAAATCGTTTTATAAAACTCTAGAAATCGTTTTATAAAACTCGAAGAATCATTTTCTAAAACTCGAAGAATCGTTTTATCAACCTCGAGAAATCGTTTTATAAATCCAAAGAGATTTCCGAACAAAGGAAATCCGCGGAAAACTTGGAAGATCGTTATCTCGGAAAAACAAAACAAACGTCGATTACACGATCGTCCGAGTTAAGCCCCAAACCGCGAAAAATCTGAAACCGCCGTAAAACGCAAGCTAGTCTCGTCCCGATTAGCTCGCCCAACGGCGAGCTAAGCCAGCCAGCTTAGCTCGCCGTTGGGCGAGCTAGTCTCGTCCCGACTAGTTCGCCCAACGGCGAGCTAGTCTCGTCCCAACTAGCTCGCCAAACAGCGAGCTGAACCAAGCGCCTAGCTCGCGCAAGAGGCGCTGACTTTGCCCCAAGGGTTCTTATCGCCTAGCTCGCCTTTGGGCGAGCTAGAAGCATCCCGAGTAGCTCGCCGTTGGGCGAGCTAGAAGCTTCCCGGGTAGCTCGCCGTTAGGCGAGCTAGAAGCTTCCCGGGTAGCTCACCGAACGGCGAGCTGAACCAAGCGCCTAGCTCAAGGCATACGTCTTTCGACACGATCATATTCCGAATCACGGTCAATATGTCTCCCGTTTCGTCTCGATCCGTCCTGTCATTCGAGTTTTACGATAAATACAGTAAAACTTTATTTTCTCGAAAAGAACTCGAGAAAATCGTGTAAAACGGAAATGGTTCAACGAAACACGGAATATTGCCTAAACTATACGTTTTATTCGAGATTTTTCGTAAAAATCGTAGAAAACGCGTTTTGAATAAAACCCCGAGTAAATCGTAGAAAACGAAAACGATTAATCGAAACATCGAACATTGCCTAGCTTTACTATTAACTCGAGAAACTTATCTAAAAACGGCAGCGTATCAAGAAACGATCTCGTCTAAAGTTGTAAAACGGATATATCGCAAAATGGCTCGGAAAGTCCTAAAACGCGATAAAAGCCACTCGCGACTTTAAACGAAGTCCAACCCGAATATACGACGACGTTTTGGCGATTTACTCCTAGAAAGAAGATAAATGTCAAACTTGAAGATAAATGTCAAGTTTAGGGATAAATAGAAGATTTTCGCGGGAAAAAAGGAAAGATCAAGATAAATGGAAGATTCCTGATAAACTCGAATCTGGGCGAACTGGAAAGACTAAACCGCCTAGGAAGGGAGTATATAAGCAAGAGGCATAAGGCAGAAGCAGAGGGACGAATTTCAGAGCTCTCATCTGAGACTTTTACAACTTTTTTAGACTTAGAATTTTCCGCAGTTAGAAACTTAGGCTTTTTCTCGACAAGTTCGGTTTCTATGACTGGCGTTCAATTACTAGACGAACTCGCCCAGGCAGTTCAATCTCTGGTCCAGCTCTATCAACTGAACTACGTTCGACTTGATCCTCGAAAGGGGTACGTAGGCAGCCTTTCATAAGGTTCATTCCAAAATCAATCAAATCCTTTTTCTTATCTTTTTCCGTCTTTCGTTATCGAGCTGCGACTCGACTAGATTTAGGGTTTTATGTTGGTAACTCGCTGATGGCCCTTGCGGCCGAAGCCATTATAATTCCCTGTAATGATCGCAACGCTCTTACGCGAATCGGAAATAAGATCAACTTTCTCTATAAATTCATTGTATTACGTTTTTCATATTTTTCCGCGTTTATTTGGTTACTTGTCGTTGGCTTTCGCAGAGATCCGGTTCCTCTGGAAAATTAGGGTTTCCTAAGTTTCCTTATTTAACGGAAATCGACAAGTGTGAATTTCGGTTCCCACAGTTTGGCGCTAGAAGGAGGGGGGTCGGATTACTCTTACTTATAGCCGCAAAACGCTTAATCAAAACGATGTCTGGATATATGAAAGACAAAGTCGCAACTCGCAAAAATGCTGGTAAAACAACTCTAGCAGCGACTGCTCCTATAGCCAACGCTCACGCCAATGCTGTAGTAATTATTAAAATCGAAAACTTAATCGCGACTCTTCACCACGGAAAGAGAACGAAACGAGCTCGTGATTTCTCCGTCTAAACAAAAGGGCAACGATAAAACCAATCAAACCCCACAACCAAATCGGAGAAATCTCAACGTGTGAAGGTTTGACCAGATCGCCCAATGGCGAGTTGGACACGATTCTCGGGATCCTAAGCCTGATCCTATTCCAATCTCGTTTCATCTCAATCGGACTTTCCGTTGCTATTTTACGACGAAAACAAGTAAACTCGACGAATCAAGATCACCCGCGCCAAGCGTCTTAGCTCGCCGAACGTAGAGCTAAACCAAGCTGGCTTAGGTCGCCGAACGTAGAGCTGAACCAAGCGTCTTAGCTCGCCGAACGTAGAGCTAAACGAAGCTGGCTTAGCTCGCCGAACGTAAAGCTAAACCAAGCGTCTTAGCTCGCCGAACGTAGAGCTAAACCAAGCTGGCTTAGCTCACCGAACGTAGAGATAAACCAAGCGTCTTAGCTTGCTGAATGTAGAGCTAAACCAAGCTGGCTTAGCTCGCCGAACGTAGAGCTAAACCAAGCATCTTAGCTCGCCGAACGTAGAGCTAAACCAAGCTGGCTTAGCTCGCCAAACGTAGAGCTAAACCAAGCTGGCTTAGCTCGCCGAACGGCGAGCTAAACGAAGCGCCTAGCTCGCCCAAGAGGCGCTGACTTTGCCCCAAGGGTCCTTACCATCCAGATCGCCACACGGCGAGCTGAAAGGGTTCACCCGGTTCGCCCTACGTCGAGCTGAACCAATCCTCGAGTTTCTCTCTCGAGTCTTGATCGTGCTGATTCTCGTTTCAATCATAATTTCCATCGGGATTTTGAGATAAAACCGCAACGACTTGTTTCTTCATATAAGTTCGAATCAATCGTCTAAAACGGCAACGGTTGACTTAACACCAAAGTTGCCTAAACTATACGAAAGATCTGAACTCTCTAAACGCAATCCGGTTTTACGAAACTCTGTCATGCTAAGTCGAAAACATCCAATCATAAACACGTAATTGATTTTTCGATATACAAAGCGCACCTAGTCAGTTAAATAAAACCAGCAGTACGAAGAAACAAGAACATAAACTCCGATGGTTAAGTCTTCTCCCCGCTCCGATACTCTTGCTGGTAATTCGTTGAAGACTGATAAGTCAAAAGACGAAGAACGAAGAATAGACGGTTCCAAATCATCGATGAAACTAAGGTATGTCTGATTTAAAATTTTTATTAGACTTCTAATTTCTCGTAGGTAAGAAATGAAAACGTCTTGTAAACTGCCGTAAAACCTAGGGAATTTAGAATTTAGGGGATAGTCTAGAATTCTAACTCGTAAGCAATTCTTGTCTATCTCGATCTATTGTTCTCTAACCATTCAGGCATAACTCGCAAACCGATCCAATCTCTCGTACAACCGAGAAACGATCGCCACGCATTCGAGCATACTCAATTCCTAAAAGAAAGAAGGAGCTAGAGACGCTGACGTCGTCTTAAAACTGACTCGCTCCTAGAAATTTTCGTAAATCAGACATACTTCAGGTCATCACCGATCCACCATGGTCTTTAATCGACCCGGATTGTCAATCATCCCAATCCTTCAAAGGAAACTCGTCTTTCGCCGAACATTTTTCCTCGCATCAAGAAAACGATTTCTATACAGTAAACTCTTGCAAAAATAAGCGGAAAAAAATTCGGACGATGCGACGCCTCGTCGAAATCATCCCAAAAGCAAACGACAATATAAAAACCGTCTAAGCGTTAAAGACTGATCCAAACCGTCTGGGAAATAATCTCGACAACTATACAACATCTCTCGTTGCAATCATGCGGTTAGAAAATCTCTGCGAAACTTCATGGTGAAACTCGATAATTTGCAAAATGCATAAAGATCTTCTCGAACTTGATAAAACAAGTGTTGTATAAGAATCTAAAAGTTATACGAGAAATCTTTAGGCATCGAAGCATTGATCTCATTTTCCGTCAAACCAAGTGAGTCACAGAATAATGTTAAGAACATTTGCGGCAAAAGAAAAATCGAGAACACAAAGCAGCAATAGAGAACACGTCCTCGCTTCTAGCCGACTGATCCTATTGCTGATCATGTGATTAATTCCGTCCGAGAAACCCGCTAAAACATTTTGCGACTAGATCTCGGTGAAATAACATTTTGTAAAACTCCACGAGTGACTCCGAAAACTATCACCGAAGAATCAAAACCTAAGAGGAAAGGTTTCTCGAAAAATCTGCGGAAACATTGTTAACCCAATGCGTCGTGCCGAGTTACTAATTTCATCGCCCGTTACTTACGCGAGAAATCCTTCGTATAGTCAGGATCACGTCATAACGAAGTAACTTTCAAAAGTAAACGTAACAGGTTTTGCGAAAAGTACTTTCCTTATAGCGAAAACCAAGCTATACGATCCGGCACTGAGCGACCGATCTAAAATTTTCTCCCTCGCACCACGATCTGAAAGATCTCACTCTTTACCCCTTCGGTTCACGAGTATCCGCCCTCATTTCTCCGGGTTACGTCCGAGAATGAAACTACCCCGTGAATGACTCTGCACGGACTCTGCATCGAGCTTCTTAGGCTATGTCCCGCTCGGGCGAAAAAGAAACAACTTCCATACGAACAAAGGAAAAATTATACGAAACTTTCATCGTATAAGTCAAACCTAAAACGGAAAAAGTCTTCTACAACCACGGGCAAACTTGGTGTATCAAGCTCGGTGACCGCTACTTGGCCCTTGTCCGATCACGCTTCACTTCAATGCGAAGTTTACAAACCGACTCTACCTTGTCGATAGCGCGAAAGTGTCGTGGTCTAATCCTCTAACAAATAGGACCTTGGCTGTGCGGCCGAATACAACCTTCACGCCAAGCAAATACATTCAACGGATAATGCAAACTTGTCGAAAATCGGCTAAGTTCTGTATTCTCACGATTCACACTATTTCCGAAGCAAGTTGCCTACAAAATCCGACGTGTAAGAAAACGCTCGTAACAGAGCTCCTGAAGCCGTACGAATCTCGGAGGGTCAACACTTCACAAAGCACCGTAACGAAAAACGCTTCGTTTCAGGGAAAAAAGTTATGCGACCTCTCGGTCCTAGTTGCTCTAACACAAATCATAAAACTACTTAACATCCAAACAGGAATGTAAATTTTAATTGCGAATATCCGCAAATGAACCAAGTGTTCCTGCAAAGCAGGGTTAAGACGAAACCCCCGCAACACCACGAAACATCTTCGAGCCCGCAAACGTTTCGAACACGAAACGCGGCACACAAAATAAAAACCAACTTTCGACACTGCGAGACGTCGCAGACGTCCGGAGAATAGTTTTTCGACAAAAAATACCTTCCTCGATAAAGTCATTTTTTTGGAAGACCTAACAGTCCGTCCGCGACTATAAAATACACAAAACTTCTTAAAATACATATCCTTCGCGAAGGCCCAAACAACGTAAACATCTATCGCCTAAAATTTTTGTTGCTGATCACAACAAACTCGCAACGGTCCTAAACAAACTTAAGTTATCTCGCAGAGATAGCTCTCGAACACCCGACACAAGGGTAATAGCGCTATAAAAGAAATCCAAACTTTTGGTCAGCACTTCCGGGCAACTTAGAAATTGTTCCCGGTGAGATGCTTGGTTCCAACCAGACGAATTATATAAGCCGAGAACCTATCGCGGATTCTAAATCGGTGTGGAATCAGGTTAAAATCGCAACAGGCAAAATGAAACCCGACTAGTAATCGCATAGCCTCAATCCGAAAGTAAACCTAGGTCTTGCCCTAAACCCAGCACACTGGTCTCTAACGTCTCAAGGCATGAATCGAGATTCTAAAGGCATGTCTCTTCGTCTATATCTAAACGCTCACTCGATTTACTAAACATCCTAAAACAAGCAAACAAACAAAGCGATCCACAAAGGAAAAGGAACGTGAGACGAAAACTTGCGGACCTCACTCAATATCAACTCATATTCTTCCCGCTACATTCATACGAATAAAAACACGCTCTTAAAAAACGCAAACTGATGCCATTAACATCAATATTCTCGATAATTTCTACACGACACATAACTAGACTGTAAAGGTCTCACTGCGAAACAGGTCATACAAACCTTAACTCCAAACGAACTACGAAAGGCTTGATCCCTTCAATAGGGTACGTAGGCAGCCTTCGCACGGCGCAGCCCTAATCTTAAACGCATTCCGCTTCCTGGAGAATGGAGAGATCACTCTCAGCGGACCTTTCCAACCATTAATTCCGCCTAACTTAACTAAAACTGGCTAACCACTCGCAAGAACCTTACGCTAGAAGCTCAAGATTCTAGCGAGCTGGGGGGCTAACTGTTGGTGTCAAAATTGGCTACAACGGAATCAATGGCTAAAAGTCTCCGCAAAAGTAAAAATAAAAATATGTTTTATAAAACTCGAGAAATTTTTTTATAAAACTCGAGAAATCGTTTTATAAAACTCAAAGAATCGTTTTATAAAACTCGAGAAGTCATTTTATAAAACTCGAGAAATCGTTTCATAAGACTCGAGAAACCGTTTTATAAAACTCGAGAAATTGAGGAATTGTTTTATAAAACTCGAGAAGCCGTTTTATAAAATTCGAGAAATCGTTTTATAAAACTCGAGAAATCTTTTCATAAAACTCGAAGAATCGTTTTATAAAACTCGAGAAGTCATTTTATAAAACTCGAGAAATCGTTTTACAAGCCTCGAGAAATCGTTTTATAAAACTCGAGAAATCGTTTTATAAAACTCGAGAAATCATTTTATAAAACTCGAAGAATCGTTTTATAAAACTCGAGAAATCGTTTTATAAAACTCGAAGAATCGTTTTATAAAACTCGAGAAATCGTTTTATAAAACTCGAGAAATAGTTTTATAAAACTCGAAGAATCGTTTTATAAAACTCGATAAATCGTTTTATAAAACTCGAGAAATCGTTTTATAAATCCGAACAAAGGAAATCCGCGGAAAACTCGGAAGATCGTTATCTCGGAAAAACAAAACAAATGTCGATTACACGATCGTTCGAGTTAAGCACCAAACCGCGAAAAACCCAAACCGCCGTAAAACGCGAGCTAGTCTCGTCCCGACTAGTTCGCCCAACGGCGAGCTAGTCTCGTCCCAACTAGCTGGCCGTTGGGCGAGCGGAACCAGGCGCCTAACACGCCGAAGAGGCGCTGACTTTGCCCCAAGGGTTCTTATCGCCTAGCTCGCCGTTGGGCGAGCTATAAATTTCCCGGGTAGCTCGCCGTTGGGCGAGCTAGAAGCTTCCCGGGTAGCTCGCCGTTGGGCGAGCTAGAAGCTTCCCGGGTAGCTCGCCGTTGGGCGAGCTAGAAGCTTCCCGGGTAGCTCGCCGTTGGGCGAGCTAGAAGCTTCCCGGGTAGCTCGCCCAACGGCGAGCTGAACCAAGCGCCTATCTCGCCCAAGAGGCGCTGACTTTGCCCCAAGGGTTCTTATCGCCTAGCTCGCCATACGGCGACCTGGCCAAGCTGAACTAGCTCGCCGTACGTCGAGCCGACCATCCCGAGCCTTGATCTCCCACATCCTTGATTCAAGGCATACGTCCTTCGAGACGATCATATTCTGAATCACGGTCGAAATGTCTCCCGTTTCTTCTCGATCCGACCTATCGTTCGAGTTTTACGATGAAAACCGTAAAACTTTGTTTTCTCGAAAAGAACTCGAGGAAATCGTATAAAACGGAAACGGTTAAACGAAACACCGAATATTGCCTAAACTATACGATTTATTCGAGATTTTTCGTAAAAATCGTACAAAACGCGTTTTTAATAAAACCCTGAGTAAATCGTAGAAAACGGCAACGATTAATCGAAACATCGAACATTTCCTAGCTTTACGATTAACTCGAGAAATTTATCTAAAAACGGCATCATATCAGGAAACGATCTCGTCTAAAGTCGTAAAACGGATATATTGCAAAACGGCTCGGAAAGTCCTAAAACGCGATAAAAGGCACTCGCGACTTTAAACGAAGTCCAACCCGAAGATACGGCGACGTTTTGGCAATTTACTCGCAGAAAGAAGATAAATGTCAAGTTTGAGGATAAATAGAAGATTTCCGCGGGAAAAAAGAAAATATCGAGATAATTGGAAGATTCCTGATAAACTCGAATCTGGGCGAAATGGAAAGACTAAACCGCCTAGGAAGGGAGTATATAAGCAAGAGGCATAGGGCAGAAGTAGAGGGACGAATTTCAGAGCTCTCATCTGAGACTTTTACAACTTTTCTAGACTTACAATTTTCCGCACTTAGAAACTTAGGCTTTTTTCGACAAGTTCGGTTTCTATGACTGGCGCTCATTTACTAGACGAACTCGCCCAGGCGGTTTGATCTCTGGTCCAGCTCTATCAACTGAACTACGTTCGACTTGATCCTCGAAAGGGGTACGTAGGCAGCCTTTCATAAGGTTCAGTCCAAAATCAATCAAATCCTTTTTCTTATCTTTTTCTGTCTTTCGTTATCGAGCTGCGACTCGGCTAGATTTAGGGTTTTATGTTGGTAACTCGCTGATGGCCCTTGCGACCGAAGCCTTTATAATTCCCTGTAATGATCGCAACGCTCTTACGCGAGTCGAAAATAAGATCAACTTTCTCTATAAATTCGTTTTATTACGTTTTTCATTTTTTTCCGCGTTTATTTGGTTACTTGTCGTTGGCTTTCGCAGAGATCCGGTTCCTCTGGAAAATTAGGGTTTTCCTAAGTTTCCTTATTTAACGGAAATCGACAAGTGTGAATTTCGGTTCCCACAAGCATCGCAATCAAATCCTTGATTAGTCCTTTGTTAACCAATTTTTTAGATATTCATATTTTTTCATATCTAATATATATAAAAAATCAAATAATTACTATATTTAAATATATAATTTAGATTTAGATATTTAGGTATCCAAAATATTTCAGTGTAAATCAAATTCAGGTCTGGTTATCCAGATATTAAATTTTATATTCATCTGAGTACTTAAACAGTTTTAGTATATGTTTAGTATTACTTTCAAAGAGTTTCTACTTTCAAATCGAGTTTGGTTCTGTTCAATGGAACCTGATATTTTACCCAGACTTACCTTTTTTTTACCAATATAAAGCAAAATAAAATAAATGTAAACCAAATAGTATCGGTTATTTTACATACATAATTATTGGACCATTATTTAAAAATACCAATAAAAATAGTTAGACGTCGTGTCAATATTGTTGGTCATATTGCAAAACTGATGTAATCTATAACTAATAACATGTACTTTCTTATAAAAATCTTGGTAAATATAATAAAACCACAATACAATCGAGCCAAAGGAGGTTATGGTTGCCTCTAAAATAATGTGATCTTCACTCTGCACCTGAATTCTATTTTTCAATTGATTTCGAGAATTATCTTTTCTTTTAATGCTTTTCTTCTTTTTGACTCTTTTTTAGTAATCTGATCATGTTTCTAGTTCTTGATATAATCTGAAATTTTGTAAAGAAAAACAATACTTGACTAAACTGAATATCCAACTTTGTGTGGTGTTTTTTACTTCAGTTTCTTTAATTCATAACCAATCATAATTATTTGTTGCCTTTATGTACAAAAGCCTCAACCGTGCTCAAATTTGGAAAGAGATGAAAGTTTTAATTTCTACAAATGTTCTCATTTCAACATTTTAGTTGATGTATCTTAATGATTTTGTAGTTTCTTTCTTTTGACAATCATATTATTCAGTAGTTTCATGGAGAAATATTCAATTCATTAATACAAATATTAAAAAGCCAGAAATTATACTGTGCTGATTAAAAAACAAGTGTGAACACATTAATTATCTGTGTTGGAGTTATTCAAAATCTTAAATGATTGTGAGAGTGTGCGAACACATTTATTACAAATTACTCTCTTTTATATAACGGATAAAGTAAACATGTGTTTAAAAATAGAAATTGGTTTTCAACTATAGTTTGGACCCATTTAACAAATACGCACCATATTATTTTAACACCATTTTCACCAAGATATTGTGTGTAAAATATTTTTACATTGGACCTATTAACAAGTTAAGAATATTCTTAACAATGGAAGGTATAAAACAAAAATATCTAGCATAATCACACAACCAAATTAACTAACTTTTACCGAAAAAAACAAAAACAAAAATAACTAAATTAAAATTCTATACAAATAAGCTTGATTAGTAGAGGATTAGTATAAACATTATGCTCTATATTATCCCATATTCAAAAACGCAGCCGTTGCGACCAATTCCGCGCTGCTGATACGCTCGACGGAGCTCTTCGGCCGCGATTATATCGTAATCGGTAAACAACGCGATTCGAAAAAATACATGTATATTCTAGTGATTTTTAGTCTGAATCGGTAAATGTACCATAGTCTATCATATTGTGAAATTTATTTAATAATATAAAAATATAAATGTATATCCAAAATGTCCTTCCTTCCAATTCAATCCAACTGCACTGCCTCAAATACAAGTTTTGATAAATGAAGATAAAATTCACTCTGATGATCCTAGAAAATCCGAACTTCCTTTCCATACAATGATATCTTTTTATTTAATAATATAAAAATATTTTTATAGTAAAATAGAAATTTATATTTTTCAAAATAAAAATTGCAGTTAGATATTTTCAACTTCTTAAAAGAAGAATACTTCACATTTAAAAGATAATATAATTTTATATAATTACACATATCATTCATTATTTTTTATAATAAATATAAAATAATAAATAAATTTTATATCATATATTAATTTGTGATAATTTTATATATGAATCATTTACTACTAAAATTTGATTTAAATATACGTGATAAAATTTTAATAGCAGTAAAGGCCCAATAGCGCTAAAAGTCCAAACTTCTGAAATCCGAAAGTACGAAACGTAAAATCCCAAAAGCCTATTAGCACCGGTCCGTTATAATTACCCCTACTCATCGGTCTCACCTTAAAGGAGCAAATTGAAGGAGGGGTGAACAACAAGAGAGTCGTTCAGTGAGGTATGGGGTGCTAAACCTCAAACCACTGACCCTATACATAGCACTACGACTATGTAGGCCTAGCACTAGCATGTAACAAACATGGTGCCTAATACACCGCACAGAGCAATCAAAATATGTCTAGTGCACTAGACAACTACAATCAATGCGCTAATAGCACATCGCTATTCTCTGCACCACGCATTTCCTCATAAGGATATATACTCGTAGCGTCACTAGTACAGTATGTCTCTGTACCCCCGCCCATCGTAAAGTCGAATGCAAACATCTCTGCACCCCTCCCCACACAGTAGTGTCGAAGCTCAGACGTCTCTGAACACACACCCCACACAGTAGCGTCGAAGCTCAAACGTCTTTGAACTCACGCCCATACACTGTAGCGTCGAAGCTCAGACAGCTCTGAACTCACGCCCATACACACCGTAGCGTCGAAGCTCAGACATCTCTGAACTCACGCCCCACACATAGTCCCTACTCGTAACTATGTACATACATATATAAAACAGTGCTTAACATCAATCATCTCACACAACCATTGAATCTTCTATTATCCTATTTCCGGTTTAACAATCAATAATAAAGATAAACACGCAAGACTCGATTCACAGAGACGGAACATGTTTCGAAACTAGACTTTTTCATAATAGCAGTACTAAACTAGTTCGGGATTTAAACGGAGTAGCCCTCACCTTAGGAATGTGGAAAAGTGGTATCTACGAACTCCTGATGCTCAAATAGGCTCCAAATCTGAAACCAGGACAAAAAATCGAGTTAAAACGGCTTTCGAACGGCTTAAAACGAACCTGGTCAAAGTCTACGGAAAAGTCAACCCGTTTCGTCAAAGTCAACTCTGGTCAAACTTTATCCAAATTGAAACTGATTTAAACCATTCTCTTTTCCTTAACCGAAATCGAATTCAATTGGACTGACCGGTTCATACTAACTGAAACTAAATCAATTTAATTAACCAGTTTACCCTAACTGAAATCTAATTGATTTTAACCGACCGGTTTACCCTAACCAAACCGAAATTTAAACCGGTCAAACCAACCGTTGACCGAGTCAACTCAACCGAGTCGTCGGCGAGTCACCGGTGGCTGGTCGCCGGCGGCGACGGCGGAGGGCGGCGACGGCTTACAGGCGGAGACGGTGGCCCGGCGGCAGAAAGGAGGTGGTCCAGTGGCAGTCCGGCGGTGGTCCGGCGGCGGAGCACGGTGGTGGTCCGGCGGTGGAGATGATTTCTGGCGAAACTTCTGAAGGCGCGTTTGGCTTCGTCTGAGGTCGGATCACAGCGTTCTTGATGTCTACGGCTTCGTCTCGACGAGTAGAACACGGTGGTATATTTGCATGCTCGAGATTCCCAACGGTTAGGGAGATATTGTCGATTTACTAAACGATCCGAAACTAAGCTAAACTCAAGGCGGTTCACGGCGGTTCTCAGCTGCGGCGATCGGTGGTGGCGAGCTCAACGTGGTCATGACGTGTGGTGACTCCGGCGACGACTCATGGTGGCTTAGGTGCAAAGGTTTCCCATTTCTTCTCTCTCTCTCTCTCATAATCTTTTATTTTTCTTTGTGCAGGTGGAAAAAACAAGGCTGGAGTCTGGATATTTATAAGCAACATTAGGGTTTAGCATGCTAACATAATCTGAGACCAAATTTTTGGGTCGTTATAGTTCTCCCTTACTAATAAAGAATTCGTCCTCGAATTCGAGTCATCCGTTGACTATCCAATATCATCGTAGCAAAGCTCCAAATAATCAATATACTCGGACTCTGAAATCTTCTACTGAACCCCATCTCTCCCAACAAACTCTGACAAACACAGTCGTAATTCCCTCAAATGCTTTTATCTGATATCCACAACCCTACTAGCTGTAAAGATGTATATAATCTCGCTGAGGTTAACTGACGGCTACTGCAAAAACGAGCTCTGACTCTCTTACATATTTTCTTAAAACTGAAACGTGAAACACGTCATGGAAGTCCGATAACTCTGATGATAAATCCAATCTGTATGAAATTTATCTAATCCGCTCCACATATAATATGTTCCCACATATTTTGATTTACTCTTCTTTAACTTTCGAATCTTATGTCCTCCCTGAAATGTCCTTATTTTTAGGTTTACTCGATCTCCTATCTGAAAATCCAAATCCTTATGATGCTTATTTGCATGCTCCTCTAACGGCCATGGTCTTTCCAAAGCCAACTTTTAGCATGTCCATCTACTCTACCGTCTCTGGAACCATTAATGGTTCCATTTCATGTCGCTCTCTGACTTTTCTCCAACAAGGTGGTGTACAATGATGCCTATCCAAAAAGAGTCTCATATTGTGCCTTCTCCATACTCGAATGATAGTTTTCACGAGCTTATGAGCTTAACGTATCCTCCATAGCAAATCCGCCTGCTCCAAAGCCTCAAGGTCTGATGTGATCACTCTACAACAATCTCACACAACTTGAGACTAGTAAGTGTTCCAACAAGTTTTTAATCCTTTTTGATTCCCAAAACATCACTCCTCATAAAGAATTTGTCATCTGGTTGACCTTACCAAATGACAGATGATATCCAAAATGTCTTTGCTCCAAATTCAATCCAACTGCACTGCCTCAAATACAAGTTTTGATAAATGAAGATAAAATTCACTCTGATGATCCTAGAAAATCTGAACTTCCTTTCCATACAATGATGATCTCCAAACTCTAAAGCCGATGCAATCGCTCTTAACTCCATATCATGCATTGAATAATTGGCCTCGAAATATATTCCAACTGACCACACCTAAATCTTAATACACTTCCAATTATGACGGTGATGGTAACAGAGACAACTCGATAACTCAGACTGGTTTCTTTCGGTAGCTCTCTCCACTTAATCTCTTAACTTCCAATCCAAAATGCTCTATATTATAATCTTCATCTGGTTCGCTGCTTATGAAATGATCTGACCTTCTTGTATTAAATACAAAATCTCCCTATGCTCATCTTACTTCTCCCTATTCCAACAATATCCAGGGTGTTCGATGAATACAATCACGCACTTATCCAAGTGCTCGCAAAATAGTTTATTCATAGCCCCAAATAGTATCACTACAAACTCACTATATCCATCGCGGATACGTAAATCCGTATTCCGTACATACTCCTCAGCTATAATAATCTTGTGGTAATCTGATGCCAAGGAAATCCTCGAAAACAATGAGCCTTCCAGCAGCTAACCCAACCATTCATCAAAGAGCAGAAGCGGATGTTTTTTCTTGATGATCACTTTATTCAAAACTCTGTAATCGATACCAAATCTGAAACTCCCATCTCTTTGTCGTCGCAGCAAAACTAGTGGCACCCCTAGTGAAATACATGGTCTGACAAAAACATTTTTTAATGAAACTCTCATTTGCCCCTTTAGCTGGACCATCTCTGCAGGCGCTAATCTGTACTAAACTCGTGAAACCGGTGGCGTCCTTCATTCCATTTCAATCGCCAAAGCGTCTCCTATGCTTGGAGATGACCCTTCCAAAGATCTTAAATACATCCTCATACTCTATAACTAGAAGTCCTGCAGCTCATGCTTTCCATCGTCCTTAACCATCAAAAATGGTCTCAAATATCCATATGATCTTACATCGAAGAATTCCTCACATGTAGAATGGCGGCTATAAAAATCTCCTCTGCTCCAGAAATACAGTCAATCTGATACTAATTTATGTCGTGATAACCAATGCATCCCAAGAATAACATCGCAGAAGGTCAACTCCATCTCCGAATAACTAACTCCTCCAAGCATAACTGGTACAACTTGATGAATACAAATAGCTCCCAAATGTCAGTTGTCCAAACTGACGCATCTCCGAAACGATCAACACAGCCCAAAAACTGGCAACAACATCAAGTGAAACTCCAATATCAACACAAAGCAAGCTGCCGCACCCCTACTTCAAAAGCAATCCCCATGAGTTTACAAACCAAACATAACTTTGAATAATCCATATACTCATACACAACATAACACATGCCAACCAATGGCTTACATCTCATATCTCATATCTCATATCTCATATCTCATATCTCATATCACACCAACTCCTGAAACAAAACTCGTGGAATGATAGCTTAAAGGTGGGTGGCAGAAACGACACACGTCCACAGACAATCTCCGAACACGACCATTGGAACTGATAAACGCCTCAGCAATCTGACAAACTCTAACATCATCCATTCGTAACCTGAACCTCTGGCTGGAAACCTGTTAGCTAGCAAACGGATGACGATGACTTTACTCATCAACAAAAAGAGACAATTGGGTTAGATGAGCAGAAGGGTGCTATTGGTTTTTATTTTCAAAATTCCCAAATCCCAAAATATTTTGAAACTCATTTAAAACTGATTTAAAATCTGAGTTAAAACCCAAGTCTCCACGAATCTCCATCCCGGATCGGAGCCGGGATGGAACCACGCTCTGATACCAAAATTGTGACAGCCGTCACTTTGAAACCAATAATAGTAAAATAATAATATGATAGTAACTAAAATCTCCATTGCCAAATGTTGTAAAGTCAAAGTCCACGTCGGAAATCCAGTAATTAAAATAACTTCTAAAATTTGATTTAAATACACGTGAGAAAATCTTAATAGCAGTAAAGGACCAATAGCGATAAAAGTCCAAACTTCTGAAACCAAAAGTACGAAACGTAAAATCCCGTTAGCACCGGTCCGTTATAATTACTCTTGCTCATCGGTCTCACCTGAAAGGGGGAAAAGAAGGAGGCGTGAGCAACAGGAGAGTTTCTCAGTGAGGTATGGGGTGCTACACCTCAAACCACTAACTCAGTACATAGCACTACGACTATGTAGGCCTAGCACTAGCATGTAACAAACATGGTGCCTAATACACCGCACAGAGAAATCAAAATATGTCTAGTGCACTAGACAACTACAATCAATGCGCTAATTGCACATCGATATTCTCTGCACCACGCATTTCCTCATAAGGATATATATATATATATATACTCGTAGCGTTGCTAGTACAGTCTGTCTCTGTACCCCCGCCCATCATAGCGGCGAATGCAAACGTCTCGATACCACGCCCCACACAGTAGCGTCGAAGCTCAGATGTCTCTGAACTCACGCCCCACACAGTAGCGTCAAAGCTCAAACGTCTTTGAACTCACGCCCATACACCATAGCGTCGAAGCTCAGACAGCTCTGAACTCACGCCCATACACACCGTAGCGTCGAAGCTCAGACATCTCTGAACTCACGCCCCACACTTAGTCCCTACTCGTAACTATGTACATACATATATAAAACATTGCTTAACATCAATCATCTCACACAACCATTGAATCTTCTATTATCCTATTTCCGGTTTAACAATCAATAATAAAGATAAACACACAAGACTCGATTCACAGAGGCAGAACATGTTTCGAAACTAGACTTTTTTCATAATAGCAGTACTAAACTAGTTCGGGATTTAAACGGAGTAGCCCTCACCTTAGGAATGTGGAAAAGTGGTATCTAGAACTCCTGATGCTCAAATAGACTCCAAATCTGAAACCAGGACAAAAAATCGAGTTAAAACGGCTTTCGAACGGCATAAAACGGATCTGGTCAAAGTCTACGGAAAAGTCAACCCGTCTCGTCAAAGTCAACTCTGGTCAAACTTTATCCAAATTGAAATTGATTTAAACCATCCTCTTTTCCTTAACCGAAATCGAATTCAATTGGACCGACCAGTTCACACTAACCGAAACTAAATCAATTTAATTAACCAGTTTACCCTAACCAAAATCTAATTGATTTTAACCGACCGGTTTACCCTAACCAAACCGAAATCAATTTAAACTGGTCAAACCAACCGTTGACCGAGTCAAACGAGTTGACTCACCGAGTCGACTCACACGAGTTGGCCGAGTCGTCGGCGAGTCACCGGTGGCTGGTCACCGGCGGCTTACCGGCAGAGACGGTGGCCCGGCGGCGGCGAGTCGGTGGTCTGGCCGTGGTCCGGTGGCAGTCCGGCGGTGGTCCGGCTGCAGAGACGATTTCCGACGAAAATTCTGAAGGCGCATGTGGCTTCGTCTGAGGTCGGATCATGGTGTTCTCGATTTCTACGGCTTCGTCGAGAACACGGTGGCGGCTTTGTATGCTCGAGATTCCCAACGTTTAGGGAGATATGGTCGATTTACTAAACGATCCGAAACTAAGCTCAACTCAAGGCGGTTCACGGCGGTTCTCAGCTAGCGTGTGGTGACTCCGGCGACGACTCTTGGTGGCTCAGGTGCAAGGGTTTCCCATTTCTTCTCTCTCATAATATTTTATTTTTCTTTGTGCAGGTGGAGAAAACAAGGCTGGAGTCTGGATGTTTATAAAACAAATGGTTATTGGCACAACAAACACCAACTTCTCAGCCCAATCAACAACAATTGGAAAATCTCTAATATTTC
The DNA here is from genome assembly GCA_932364175.1 of Eruca vesicaria subsp. sativa. Lineage (NCBI taxonomy): Eukaryota > Viridiplantae > Streptophyta > Magnoliopsida > Brassicales > Brassicaceae > Eruca > Eruca vesicaria. The sequence continues at coordinate 259,727 of CAKOAT010191821.1, read as the reverse complement.
TTTGTTTTTTCTTGTTTTTGGCCAAACAAAACTGTGATGAAGGGAGACAAAGAATGATATTGTTTTGTATTTTCGCATCTGAACAGGGCTTGAAGTTGTTTAAGCTCGTTCTTTTGATCTCAGGAACCCCTAGAATCGCCCATCCCTCCCTCGCCCAAGCCCTATTCCTAATCTTTTGCCGCAACTTGTTTTTTTATGCAATCATTGGCACCACACATTCCTTTGGTTCGGTTGTCTTTCGTAAAATCGTTGGGTGGTATTCATTTTAAACGTGATTTCCTAAAATCGTTGTTAATTATAAAACACAGTTAAATGGAAATCAGAGAATTTGTGGAAATGCTATGAAAATAACGTTTGCAATTGATGAGAAAGTTAAATCTAGAGGGTTTATTAAAGAAGTCAAAGGTTTAAGGAGATTGAATGTGGATTTGGTTAATTTTGCTTCCCCACTTTGGCACGGATTTGGACTGACGTGCGAAATATCTCAATCTGTAATGTCTCCGAGGCTACTCAACGTGACTGATCCAAACGCTCATATTTTATTATCCTCGCAATAACGTAGATGATTATTATAAGAATATCATATAGTATTATATTACTGACCGATACACTAATTTAGCACACAGTTGTTGACAATAAGTAGTAGGTATAACGTGGGAGATTAATATAGTAGAATATTGTCAATATCATTTATGAAGTCTGAACCGATCCACCAATTTAGCCAGTCTTTAATAGACTATAAATAAAATAGTAATAAACGGAAATATGCTAGACTATTTATAATATAGTAGACATTGATGGAATTATCATAATACATCACAGACTTGATTGAAGATTGACGAGCTCATTAATGGCTACATCTTACGTCCAGCTTCTGCTTATTCTCGCATCACTTCTCTTCTTACAGGCTTTGAGCGCTGTTGATTTCGGGTACTGCAATAGTAAGTATATATCTGAGAGTCATGCTTTTTCTTTTCTTTTCTTTTCGTTATTGACAATCTACTCTTCAATTCAAGCCTTGAAAAGGTACTGTAGATTTGTTTACTAACAATCTTGGCCTTGTTAAAACCAATAATAATAATAATCAATCTCTGCGACTGTTGTAGAAAATGGATACGATTATGGTAACTTCAGTCGTGTAGAGATCTCTCCGAACCCGGTTGGACCTGAAGACAACTACCTAAACATTACTGTATCTGGTTATGCAAGTACGTAACTTTTTGTGATCTTCCGAAGTTTTAGCTCTCTCTTTTCTCTTTTACAATTTCTAATATATTTTCTTGATAAAATACTTTATGTATACAGGCAAACAAATGAACAATGTAACTATAGAAGTGTACGCTAAATCAAAGAACACTAATGACCTTTTAGGAGTCTACTATATATGTAAGGTGGGTAATGCATGCGTTATTAAATCTGGCCTCTGTTTTAGTCCTGAATGCGCTATCGAAGCTGGCACCAAGTTTGTGTTACCTATTTCCAAAGTTCAAGTGGATGACCTTGAGGTATTATTCTTCATTTTTTACTTATATAAATTTATAAGTCCAGTTTTCAAACTAGAAATGGTCTACCAAGTCGCAAAGGAAAAATTTTGGAGTTTAAATTTAGGATTAGGACTTTCTATTATTGAAAAAGTATCAACCATGAATCATATTTTAATATGGGTGGTTTGATCCGTATGACTTCTGGTTTGAAATTTAATTAATTATATTATTCTTTTTTTTGTTTAAATTAGCTTATAAATCAACCTTTTATCTTTTTAGCTAATTTAAATTTGTATTCTGTTTTTTATATACACAGTTTATGTACCATTTGAAATCTCTATAATATTATTTGAGTGAGTTTCCTATTTATCGCACTCAAATTAATTTTTAGTTATAAAATTATACAGGTATCCTTAATGAATTAAAAATATTATATTTAATATTATTACTAACATTTATTTTTGTTTTCATTTTAAATTTTTCCAAATAACATATATAATAAAAATGAAACCTTAATAAATTTTTTAAAATGAAATTAAAAACAAGAATATATCTATATGTAATATGATTTCATTAATGAGGAAAGTTCACAAAATAACAATATTTCCTTTAAACATTTTTTAAATAACAGAAAATATACTTTCAAATTAATAAAAATACTTTATTTCTATCTATATTTTCTTAGATGAAAATGAAAATATATATAATGTGACTTATAAAAAAGAGTTCAAAAAGATAATTTTGACATTAAAATAAATCTTATTTCCTTTAAAAATAATTTTAAAAAATATAAATATATATTTTCAAAATAATAGAAATATAAATATATATGTTTCATTGACTAAAGATATTTATAATTAGTATTATAGAATTTCTTTATTGTTCATAATGTTTAGTTGACTATAACATCTTATAATATACAGAAAAATTTAAAATATCTATACATTATATTTTATTTATATAATATGATTTCAAAAAGAAAATCACAAAATTGTTTTAGTGCTTACTTTTATAAGATATTTAAAAGCAAACAAAAAATAATATTAAACAGTAAATCATTTTTGATGAAATAATTACAAAATATTTTTAAATAGCATAACACTATATACTTTTAATGAGGTAGATATATTATGTTGTATCGTTATAAACAAATATTTCTTCTTAATATTTAATTTCTTTTTAATTTTATGTTTATGAAAATTAATATACATATAATCTAAATACCCAAGTAAATCTGAATTCTCGATTTTATGATTATTTAAAAATAATTTTCAGTTTACATTTCAATACATCTAAGGCATAAATTTTTTATAAAACTTTTAATTTGTTGTAAATATTGATATGCATTCATGAGCTTCAAAAAAAATTATTAGTTATACTTATGTATGTATAATTTGATAAATATTATGAAAATACATGCACATTAAGTGATAAACAAAACTAATTTGATTTGATTTGATTGAATTAGACTTAATAATAATTATACTTCAGTTTGAATTTGAAAGAATATATGTAACTCAATATATTCACAACATGAATGACTCGACTAATCCAACTTATATAAAAAATCAAATATCTAACTACAAGAAATATATATAATTTTATAATAATAATATATTTAGTTTATACATATAAATTATAGGATTACTTAAAAATATTAATAAAAAACATTAACCAACTATTAAAATTTAATTCTTTTATAAAATTTATATATATGTATGAAACTTCATATCGCTATATTCATTTATGTAAATTTGAATCATACACTTCAACTTATTTTTAATTTCATTTTTAAGCATAGATATATTAAGTTACACATAACCTTACTAATATATATTTTTATATCTAAGACAATAACCAACATAAATGCATATAAGAAAATTAATCAAAATTTTAATATATTTAAATACAAAACGTTATACTTGAATTTAGAGAAATATATGCAATCCAGTATATCCAACTGATAACTAAATTTATTGTTGACCCCAAGAAACAATCAAACTGACTAGATACATATCCAAATCATGTGTCTAATTAAAATAATATGATATCATTAATATAAATTATAAACTGATTTAAAATTAAAAGTAATATCAATTAATTATTGCAATTTTATTTTACAAAAATTTATATCCGTATATGAGTATGAGAGAATCACCTAGTCATATTAAAATATGGTTCGGTTTCTGAATCAATCTCCATCCGGATTAAGATTTAATTTTGAAAAAAAAACGTTTCTTTTCTTTTTTTTTTAAAGTTATGTTTTTTTTGGTAACACATTTTGTAAAAAAGTTATGTATTTGTTTTAAGTAATACTGTGATTGTTACTAAATTCTAGACTCCTAGTCAGTAATAATTGAAATCGCATCGAAAGACCACTAGGACCATTTAGGTTTCATTAACATGGATTTCGAGTCTTTCGACTGACGATCTCTTTTTAAACTCTCTGAAGGATGACTTCAAATATGTCGTATCTTTGCTTGAGGACGATCTCGTCAACTCTTCTGACTATAATGAAAAGCTACTAGAAAGAATGTGTGTTGACTTCGTTGTACCTATGTCGGATTCCACATTGGACTCTGCTTAGTCAAGTCGGTGAGTGGAAAATATGTTTTCAAGCATTTATATGAGAGTTTTTTTGGACATACTCGCTTGTTTTCCCCCTTTCTTATGCTTGTTTCCAATAAATAATACCGAGATCTGGTACTGTATGTTGTAATTTTGGTTTGCTAATACAAAACAGTATTTCACTCCGATGCACAATAGAATAGAAAATAATCGAACAAATTAAAAGAAAATTGTGGACTCTTACCTTTAGCTCGTTCAACTTAACAGCCTATCACTTGATATCCACAAGTTTGTCAACCAAAAGTAAAACAAATTTAGAAAATAACTCTTTTATCATGTTTTCCGACTAAATACATTACTCATGTATATAAGAGCATCTCCAACTAGGGGTGGGCACAATTACTTGTTACTCAGCTTGTACTCGCTACTTGATTCGTACTTGGTTCTTAAAGTCGAGTACTCGTTTTGTTTAAGTCGAGTATCAAGTCGTTTATTTCAATTACTTGCAAGTACAAGACAAGTATCAAGTACTAAAATAAAAGTAACTATTTGGCGTTGTTGGCTTGTTACTCGTGATTTATTACCCGTTTTTTACTTTTAAGCATAAAAATCTCTAAATTATAACCAAATTACTTGTTTCTAAAGTAAATGAATTAAAAGTGATATATTATAGAAATATTTTAGAGTTTTTTTTTAATTTTATATTTATCATATATCGATTTAAAACATATGAAAAATAAATAAGTATTCTTTATTAAAAATTATTTAGATTATAAATATAACTAGCTAAGTTTTTTAAAAATTCATATACAAGGTTTAAGTAGCAAAAATTAATAAATTACTATTAAATAAAATTCATATACAAGGTTTAAGTAGTAAAAATTATTAAACAATTATTAAATAAATTAGTTCAAAAGCAAACAAGTAGTAAACCGGAGCAAGTACTTGCAAGTATACCATATTTTAGCAAGTACTTGAAAGTGCAAGTATTCGTTTATAATAAACCAAGTACAAGTCCAAAATTTTATTACTCGAACAAACCAAGCCAAGTATCAAGTACACCCAAAATGGCAAGTACTTGGCTTGTGCCCACCCCTATCTCCAACGATGATACCTTGTTGGAGTCCTTAGAAAAAGTGTGTTTAAAATTTTTTTTCAGCTTAAAAAAAAACTACCAATCAATCGCGGATCGCCACGTATCGTGAGGACCCGCAAATGATGCAAGGATTCACTAAGAAAGAGTCCTTATTTAAAAAATTTAAGGATTGAATCCTTAACATTTTGTGAGGTTTATTGATTATTTAATTATTTTTCTGTAATGACTCTCCATTAAGGATTCCGAATGCTCTAACTTAGTTCAATAAGAGTATCTCGTGGAATTTTCTTTAAGCACTATTTTTCCTTTTATTTCGGATGAACCTTTTTCAGATGAACTTACTTTCTCATACGACAAAACGGTTCTGTTCTCATGAGTTATCATGGTTTAAAACCTTTTCTCCATAAAAGAAAACAACCAACGGTGTGTTGGCTAATGCTGTTGGACTTGGAGTAGGTTTCATTGTACCCCTAGTTAGATTCCCGCTGGGGAGAAATGCTTTACGCCATATGAACGATATTATCCGTATCTCCTGATTTACAAAAAAGTAGAGTAAACAAAATCCGAAATAAAAGAGCAAACATTATATAGAGTGCCCCATGCCCTAACTTTTCTTCATAAAGTAGAACCACATGGTCGAAGCAAATGTAATCGGGCAAACAAATCTTTTCTTTTTCGTATAATTTTGCCTCCCCGTTTTGAGACGGATAGCACCGGATCCGCTTAGGTATGATAATCGTTACAGTTACTACTATGGTTAAGATTATTTAGGGTTTCACGGTTAAACGCAACATATGCAAGTGTGGATATGAGTTTGCAAATGCGGGTAATTGCGTTTTTAATTGTTTTATACACGCTGGCTATTAACAACTAAGATGATTTGGCCCAGTGGTATAAGCATCCTAAGTACAGCTTATCTCCGCTAGTATAGGGGTTTGAATCCCCCTAGCTTTCTTATTTTTTGGTGGGCTTATATAGATTCCAGCCCAGATAGGTTTCTATCCCATTTAGCATATCCACGTGTCCAATTTCTGTGAGCCACATGGTTTTAAAAAAAAATTAATTCGACACCAGGCTTCATATCTTTACGTTTTCGTTTGGGTTAGTGTTTTACCAGGCCAGGATTGTTAGATTGATGGTCCACATAGCTGCTAGAGTTTCATAATCGCCGCCTTAAGCTTTGCCGACAAACGACGGTTCCCGTTCTGGAGATTCGTATCTGGATTCTTCCACTCAAATCACATTCACTTGGGAAAATACGAATCTTCTTCCTATAACGGGTTCTTCATCCTCCTATATATGAATGTACTCCGCTGTGTGATTTCATTTCCCTTTCAGTTTTTCTTCTCCGATTGTTTCTTCGTCAATCGCTTAAACTACCGTTACGAAAATGAATTGTTCAGATGCACCAGTCATTACCAGAGTTGTGGTCCGCCTCTTAATTGAACCATATGTACCTTTTGCTCTCCTTTCAATCTCTTGCAATGATCTCAGATTGTGTAGTATCTTGCTATGAATTGTTCAAGCTCTTTAGTTGATGGCTGTATGTATTATGTGGAAGTGTTCTTGATAACTGCGTTGTCGATTTCATTACCTAAAATGATTATTTGGCATTTGCGCTAGACTTGATTTTTGTTTTTACATCGTGTGGTTTTGTTTGTGAGAGTTTCTTCTCTCTTATAAAACACAAAATCTCTTCATGCTGTTGGGGCTTCAACACAGACAGATTGATCTCAACACGTTACTTGGTCTCTTTTTTTCCCAGAATGCAAAGACTAGCTCAGGAGCAGAACGAGGAGATTGAAAAATTTAACCGTGAAAAGAAGTATCGTCAGGCGATAATACTATTGAAGTATTTATTCAAAATTTTCTTACATAGCATTCTTCTCTTTGGTTTACGTGTTAATCTTATATAATCTTTGTTTTGTGGCAATATCAGCAAAACACAGCTTATGAGCTCAACGCTCTATCTCAAGAATGGAGGCAACTCTGTGTCAAGAACATGGAGATTCAGTCTGCGTGTGATGTGCTTGAGACAAATATTGATTTGCTGAAAAATAAGCTTCTGAAAGGTGAATGAAGTTTTGTTATTGCCTCTTTGCATTGCAAGCACAAAACTAAAAGAATTTTGCTTGAGTTTTAGGGGGTGAAACTTAGAAGAGAAACTAGACAGTGTCAAACCGCTTCAATCGCAGTGAGGCAAGCGCCCGTGCTTGCGTTTACTGATTTCTTTAAAGCTTATATGATCCATCCATCATGTCTCTTGCTATATTTTTCAATGTTTGTATTTTCAAATATTATTTATAATACAAGAGAGTTTGTATCAGAAACATACTAAAGTATTAGGTGAATGAGTGTTTATGTTTATGTAGTAACATTTTAGAATTGTTTTTTTTTTAAAAAAAAAAAAATTGATGTTAGGATTTTTCAAGGCTCTTAAGGCAAATGTTGTAGTATAAATGATTGTCGAATCAATTTTAAGAGATTTTAAAGCACTGAGAATGCAAGTACTCACTTAACCTAAGTGCGATCGAATAATGGATGGTTTTAAACTATGAAAAATACTAGAGTGCAATAACAAAATAAGAAAGTAATAATTAAAATGACTTCTTTTGATTAAGGGAAGAGAGAACTCATGGGAGTAGGGATTAGACCTTGGGTGATCAAACTTCGAACTAAGGATGGCAAATGATCAATTAAACAATCAACCTTAAGCCTAGACACATCTCTAACCAAGCTCTATATTTAGATGAATGCTCATTTACTAACATAACTCAAACGTCAAATGTCTTCGGTTGAATGTTATAGTAGTAATCTTTAAGAACAAGTCTATTAGCCATCTTAACACCTTTAACAACAAATGTCTTTGGTAAAGTATGTTAAAAGCTTAGGAGAGTTGGCTCAGGCATTTCACTGAACACCTTGTGGGTGGGAAATTCCTAAAACTCAACCCTTGAGTGGCCAACTCAAAAGATGCATTATGAATACTCTACTAGCAAGGAATAAGAGAAATCTACATTGATCATCCTAATTCTAGCCTAATCACCCTTAATCTCCCTATCTCATGAATTCAAAGGGTGATTACTCACTAATCTTCATGATTCCTCTCAAACCCATATTGGATTCAAGCTTAATCATGTAAAGATGGGTAGATAATGCAATGAAATAAAACAGGATCACAAGAACAATGAAGAATGATTCAAAGAAAATGAACTTTTTCCAAGAGGTTTTTGTGTCTTTCTCTTCAAGATCCAAGATAATCTGCCTGGTAGGCTACAAGAAGTACTTAAACTTAGGTTTAGAAAGTGTAAAAACGTCAAGACAAATGACCAAAAGTTCCTTAGAAAATACAAGGTTTCGACCAAGTAACCGACGCACAAAGACCTCGCAGTGTCGCTCCAGGAGGTCGCTCTGGCTTGGTAGCGACCTCGGTGTGTCGCTCCAGGACGTCACTCCAGGGTCAATCTCGTCTCCAGAAATGATAGAAAGGCCGAGCGACTTGGGCATGTTGCTCTGGTGTTGGAGCGACCTGGGTGTGTCGCTCCAGAACGTCGCTCCAGGGTCTCCTCGTGCAACAAAGTGGCAAAAGGCCGAGCGACCATGATGTCTCGCTCTGGGGGTCGCTTTGGCTTAGGAGTGATGTCATAGGGTTGCTCTGGCACGTCGCTCCCGCTCTACTCATGCAATGACCACTCTTTACTCCTCTTTTGAACCTCAAATGCATCAAATCACCTCCAAGAACTCCAAGGGTACTCCAATACCTAATAAAGACTCATGTATGCAAAATGCAACTTAGAAATGACTAAATCATACACTACAAGAAAACTAAGAATTTACTAAGAAATTTAACTAGGAAAATAATTCCTCGTAAATTTACTATGAACTTACTTCGGATTTACGAGGAAAACAAGTTTCCTCGTAAAGTCCTCGTAAAGTTACGAGAAAACATTTTCCTCGTAAGACCGTAGTAAACTTACGAGGAAACTACGTGGCAAAAGTCCATTTTCTCGTAAGCTCATAGTAAATGCTTTCCTCGTAAAGTCCTAGTAAACATTTACTACGAAATTAGGAGGAAATAATCTTTTACTTCAAATTAGCGACGAACTTGATAGAAAATATCTAATTTAAATCTAAAACGTGTTTTGTACCTACTTTTCCTAGTAATTTCCTAGTAAATGCTCAGATTCAAAAATTTCTATAAGTATCACCATTTGTGATTCTTTTCGAACACACCAAAAAAAAAATCAGCTTTAAGCTTGATCAAAGATAAAAAAAAATGTCCGGTCCGGGAAATATTCCGAGTTGCGGAAGTGGATGTATTCACACAGAGATAATAACGGAAGAGTGATGAAAGAATATCTCGAAGGGTTGGAGACGTTTATGCATCAAGCAGATTCTACACCACTCACGCAGGAAAGTGGTAAGATGTTCTGTCCTTGTCGGAAATGTTGCAATACAAAATTAGGCCCTCGTGAAAATATTTGGAAGCATTTAATATATAGAGGTTTCATGCCATATTATTATATTTGGTATCAACATGCAGAAGATGCTAGTTGTAGGATTGAAGGTAGCACTAGTAATAGCAATTTTAAGGTTGAACCGGTTGATCATCTGCGTAATGAAAATAGCTATCATCACCAAGAGGAACAAATGGTAGATTGTGATAGGGTTCATGATATGGTAGGTGATGCATTTGTAACTCATGATGATGATGAAGTTAAAGAACCTAACTTAGATGCAAAAAAGTTTTATGAAATGTTAGAAGCTGTGAATGAGCCAATTTACTATGGTTGTAGAGAAGGTCCGTCTAAATTGTCGTTGGCTGCTAGAATGATGAGTACTAAACCGATCACATTCTACCTGAAAATTGTATGGATGCATGGGCAGACTTGTTTAAAGAGTATTTGCCAGAAGACAATGTGTCTGCTGAATCTTATTATCAGATTAAGAAATTGGTATATAGTCTTGGGTTGCCCTCGGAGATGATATACGTTTGCATCGACAACTGCATGATTTACTGGGGAGATGATGAGAAGTTAGAAGAATGTCGATTTTGTAAGAAGTCACGATTTAAACCGCAAGGTCGAGGGCGTAATAGGGTACCATACCAAATGATGTGGTACCTACCAATCACAGACAGATTGAAAAAATTGTACCAATCTGAGGAGACTGCTGGAGGGATGAGATGACACGCCGAGCATACTCAGACGGATGGAGAGATGACTCATCCATCAGATGCAAGAGCCTGGAAACATTTGAACAATGTACATCCACATTTCACTAGCAATAGCCAGAATGTGTATCTTGGATTATGCACTGATGGATTTAGTCAATTTGGAATGTCAGGGAGACAATATTCATTGTAGCCGGTCTTTCTTACACCGTATAACCTGCCACCGGAGATGTGCATGCGGCAAGAGTTTCTATTCATGACCATATTAATACCTGGTCCAAAACATCCAAAAAGATCTCTCGACGTTTTTCTACAACCACTGATAAAAGAGTTGAAAGATTTGTGGTCAACAAGGGTAGGACATATGATTGTTCAATGAAAACAAACTTTACGATGCGAGCGATGCTTTTGTGGACCATAAGTGACTTTCCTGCATATGGGATGTTGTCTGGGTGGACTACACATGGGAGATTAGCTTGTCCATATTGTAATGGAAGGACAGATGCGTTTCAGTTGAAGCATGGTAGGAAGACTAGTTGGTTTGATTTCACCGTCGAATTCTTCCCGTATACCACCCATATCGAAGAAACAAGAAATTGTTTAGGCACAAAAGGGTTGTCAGAGACACTCCTCCTCCATATTTAACTGGAGAACAAATCGAAGCGCAAATCGATTACTACAGTGCTCTAGAAACAGCTCCTCGTGGTGGGAATTGGCATGTTCCCAGTAATATGCCTGATTCTTATGGTGTTCAACACAATTGGCAGAAAAAGAGTATATTTTGGAAATTGCCATATTGGAAAGATCTTCTTTTGCGCCACAACCTCGATGTGATGCATATGGAGAAGAACTTTTTTGAGAACATTGTGAACACTATATTGAATATCCCAGGGAAGACGAAAGACACGTAAAATCAAGGTTGGACTTACCCGATATTGTTGGTGTCAAAAATCGTAAAAATCAACGTCTACGATAGCTTCTATAGAAGATGGGTTTATTTCTTTCCGCAAGAATCGTTTTATAAAACTCGAGAAATCATTTTATAAAACACGAGAATCGTTTTATAAAATTCGAAGAATCGTTTTATAAAACTCGAGAATCGTTTTATAAAACTCGAAGAATCGTTTTATAAAACACAAAGAATCGTTTTATAAAACACGAGAATCGTTTTATAAAACTTGAAGAATCGTTTTATAAAACTTGAGAATCATTTTATAAAACTCGAAGAATCGTTTTATAAAACACAAAGAATCGTTTTATAAAACTCGAAGAATCGTTTTATAAAACTCGAAAATCGTTTTATAAAACTCGAAGAATCGTTTTATAAAACTCAAAGAATCGTTTTATAAAACTCGAGGATCGTTTTGTAAAACTCGAAGAATCGTTTTACAAAACACGAAGAACCGTTTTACAAAACCGCGAAAAACCGAAATCGCCGTAAAACGCGAACTAGCTTCGTCCCGGCTAGTTCGCCCAACGGTGAACTAAGCCATGACCGGCTTAGTTCGCCGTTGGGTGAACTAGCCCCGTCCCGACTAGTTCGCCCAACGGTGAATTAAGCCATGACTGGCTTAGTTCGCCCAACGGCGAACTAAGCCATGACCGGCCTAGTTCGCCGATGGGCGAACTAGAAACTTCCCGGACAGTCCACCGGCTTGGTTCGCCGTACGTCGAATCGACCACCCCGAGCCTCGATCTCCCGCATCCCCGATTCATTGCTTACGACCTTCGACACGGTCGTGCTCCGGACCATGTTCAAAATGTCTCCGGTTTCGTCCCGATCCGACCTATCATCCGAGTTTTACGATAAAGATTGTAAAATTTGTTTTCTCGGAAAGAACTCGAGGAAATCGTATAAAACGGCAACGGTTAAATAAAACACCGAACATTGCCTAAACTATACGATTTATTCGATATTTTTCGTTAAAAACGCGTTTTCTATGAAAAACGTCGAGAATATCGTAAAAATGGCATCGTATCAGGAAACGGTCTCGTATGAAGTCGTAAACAGATTTTATCGTAAAACGGCCCGAAAGGTCCTAAAACACGATAAAAACCCATCTTGCGATATTAACGAAATCAAACCCGAAGATACGATAACGTTTTGATAGTTTACTCGCACAAGGAAGATAAATGTCAAGTTTTAAGACAGAAGGCAAGTTTGAAGATAAATAGAAAATTTCCGCGGGAGAAAAAGGAAGGATCAACAGAAATGGAAAATTCTCGATAAACTCGAATTCGGGCAAAATGGAAAGACTGAACCGCCTAGAAGAGGAGTATATAAGCCAGAGGCATGGGGGAGGAGCAGGGGGGACAAAAATCAGACCTAAGAAGGCGGCTGTTAGCTTAGGAATCTAGGACTTAGCGTTTAAACTAGCAATCCAGATCCTTAGAACGTTTCAACGTCTAAGTTCTTCAGTTATCTTTTGTAACAGTTTTCGATTTCTTACTTAATAAAAGCTTTCATACAAATTCTTCATTCTTTGTTCTTCGATATTCATTCATATTCTGTTAATTTCGTTTGTTTTAGTGATTTCCGCAGAGATCCAGGACCTCGGGAAAATCAGGGTTTTTCTCTAAGTTTCCATATTTGACGGAAAATCGACAGTGTGGATTTCGGTTCCCACAATTTGGCGCTAGAAGGAGGGGGGGTCGGATTCTCTTACACAATAATCGCTAGAACGAACCAGGAAAGACATGCCTAATCTTAATGGCGACGTCATCTCGTTCGAGAAAAGAGCAACGATCGATTCAATCAAACCTCTCAACGATCTTCTCTTTATTGAGCTGGCGATCCAGAATATGGATGTCGCGAGGATATTAGTCGATACCAGAAGCTCGGCTAATATCATCTTCAAAAATACTCTCGAGAGAATGGAAATCGATCTGTCTGAAATCTCGGAAAACGTAAGCCCGTTAGTAGGACTCTCGGGAGAGATCACCATGACCCTCGGAACGATCAACCTGACAGTTCGCGCCGGGAGCATAGTGAAAAACGTCGAATTCGAAGTTGTCGATCGACCTATGTCTTACAACACAATCGTAGGGACACCGTGGTTAAATTCGATGCAAGCGATTCCGTCGACATACCACATGTGTCTGAAGTTCCCGACTCCGTGCGGGATCGAGACAATATGGGGAAATTGGAGGACCTCACAAGTTTGCTACGCCGCGGATTTAAAACGAAAAAATCTGCCGGTCGATATCTCCTCCAAAAAGAAAAAGAAGTCGACGTCTCTCGACAACGCCCCGGAGCAAGACAAAACGGAACTCTTCTGGAAGTTGCGAGCGGCCGAGGCTTTGGAAGGTAAACGCGAGCCAACCTGTGAATCTGTCATCTCAGTATGCATCGACGAGAACTTTCCAGAACGCTGCATCGAAATCGGTGCGAACCTGAGCGAAACCTTGAAAGTCGAACTCCTGACATGTCTTAAGCGAAACTCGAAAACGTTCGCTAGGACTGCGGAAGATATGCCAGGAATCGACATCAACATCACATGTCACGAACTTAACGTTGACCCAACATCCAAACCCGTCAAACAAAAAAGACGAAAACTGGGGCCAGAACGCGCCGAAGCGGTCAACAGCGAAGTCGACAGACTCCTCAAAGTAGGATTGATAACAGAAGTTCGGTATCCTGACTGGCTCGCCAATTCTGTCGTCGTAAAGAAAAAGAACGGAAAATGGCGAGTCTGCGTCGATTTCACCGATCTCAATAAAGCTTGTCCAAAAGATAGCTATCCGCTGCCACACATCGATCGTTTGGTCGAGGCAACCGCGGGAAACAAACTTTTATCTTTCATGGATGCCTTCTCAGGATACAATCAAATCATGATGAACCCTGACGATCGGGAAAAAACCGCATTCATAGTCGCAGAACTTATTGCTATAAAGTGATGCCCTTCGGCCTTAAGAACGCCGGTGCGACTTACCAAGGACTCGTCAATCGCATGTTCGCAGAACAACTCGGAAAAACGATGGAAGTATACATCGACGATATGCTTGTGAAATCACTCGAAGAACGAGATCATGTCGTGCACCTCCAAGAATGCTTCGAAAGGCTCAACCTTCATAACATGAAGTTGAACCCTGCGAAATGCCGATTCGCCGTCGCATCCGGAGAATTTCTAGGGTATCTCGTCACTTACCGCGGGATCGAGGCCAATCCGAAACAAATCACGGCATTAATAGAAATGGTTTCTCCCAGAACAAAAGGCGAAGTACAAAGATTGACCGGCAGGGTCGCAGCACTTAACCGTTTTACCTCGCGATCAATGGATAAATGTCTACCTTTCTACGAAATGATAAAAGGAAACAAAAAGTTTGAATGGTCCAAAGAATGCGAGAAAGCTTTCCAACAGCTGAAATATTACCTGGCTACCCCACCAGTACTCGCGAAACCTGTAAAAGGAGAACCATTATTCCTCTATATCGCAGTCTCGACAACCGCCGTGAGTGGCGTCCTTATTCGGGAGGAACGCGGCGAACAAAAACCGATCTTCTACGTAAGTAAGACGCTATTGGACACGGAGACGCGATATCCGATGATGGAGAAATTGGCTTTGGCCGTAGTCATGTCAGTAATAAAATTAAGACCATATTTCCAATCTCACACTATCGTCGTGCCCACCTCATTCCCTCTCCGCACCATTTTTCATAGTCCCAGCCAGTCAGGAAGATTAGCAAAATGGGCGATCGAGCTGAGCGAGTACGGTATTGAATATCGCGCAAAGACTTGCGTGAAATCGCAAGTACTAGCGGACTTCATAGTGGAACTCCCAACGGGAAGCACGTCCAACCAAGAGCCGAACTCGACTTGGATCTTATACGTTGACGGATCCTCATCCAAACAAGGCTCTGGGATCGGCATCCGACTTGCATCCCCGACGGGAGAAGTATTGGAACAGTCATTCCGATTAATTTTCCACGCTTCGAACAACGAAGCCGAGTATGAGGCCTTGATCGCAGGACTACGATTAGCTCACGAACTAAAGATTCGTAATCTCCACGCATACTGCGACTCCCAGCTAGTGGCTAGTCAGTTCAGCGGAGAATACGAAGCAAGGGACGAGAGAATGGAAGCATATCTGATCTTGGTAAAAGATCTGACCCAGAAATTTGATCAATTCGCCCTGACTAGGATTCCTCGAGCGGAAAACACCTAGGCAGACGCCTTGGCCGCCTTGGTGTCCAGCTCAGATCCTGGTATGAGCAGGGTAATTCCCGTTGAATTCATCGAACACCCTAGCATCGGACCGCCCATAGTCATAAATCTGATCAATGAACCGGAGGATGATATGGACGAGAACCATCCAGCCAAAGATCAATCCGATTACGGATTCGATCGTCCATGGATGGAAATGATTCTCGCATACATAACTAACGGATAACTTCCACCAGAAAAATGGGCAGCCCGAAAGATAAAAACTCAGGCCGCACGGTATGTTGTAGTTGACGGAGAACTTTACAAATGGATATTCTCCGGACCACTAATGACTTGCGTGCAAGGGGAGAAAGCGCAGCGGGTAATGCAGGAGGTGCACTCTGGATCTTGCGGGAACCACTCCGGCGGAAGATCTCTCGCAATAAAAATCAAGCGCCACAGATATTTCTGGCCAACGATGGTAAAAGATTGCGAAGATTTTGCGCGAAAATGCGAGAAGTGCCAGCGGCACGCTCCGACTATTCACCAACACGCCGAAGTCCTTTCATCTATCTCGGCACCGTACCCGTTCATGCGGTGGTCGATGGATATAGTCGGGCCAATGCACGCGTCAAAACAAAAACGTTTCCTTCTGGTTCTGACCGACTTCTTCTCTAAATGGGTCGAAGCCGACTCTTACGCAAGCATCAAAGACGCCCAAGTAGAAAGTTTTGTATGGAGAAACATAGTATGTAGACATGTAGTACCATACGAAATCGTGACGGATAATGGATCCCAATTTATCTCGACTAGATTCGAAGCTTTTTGAGAAAAATGGAAAATACGATTGACCAAATCGACTCCAAGATATCCTCAAGGCAACGGACAAGCCGAGACTATTAATAAAACTATCCTCGACGGTCTCAAGAAACGCCTCGACGCCAAAAAGGGAAAGTGGGCCGAAGAACTCGAAGGAGTTTGATGGTCACACCGCACAACCCCGAGGTGAGCAACGGGCGAAACTCCTTTTGCTCTCGTATACGGAACGGAGTGCATGATTCCCGCGGAAATCAAATTTCCAGGAGTACGCAGAAGACTGCTCCCAGAAAGAGAAGAGGCAAACAACTTAATGCTTCTCGACGAACTCGACCTGATTAACGAACGGCGGGATCAGGAACTCGTTCGAATTCAAAATTATCAGCAAGCGGCCGCAAAGTACTATAACGCAAACGTACGCAACCGCAGATTTCACGAGGGCAAACTGGTCTTACGAAAAGTCTTCCAAAACACCGCAGAACGAAATGCCGGTAAATTGGGAGAAAACTGGGAAGGACCATACAAGGTCATAAAAGTAGTCCGACCCGGAGCATACGAAATCGCAAACATGCAGGACATCAAAATTCCCAGATCTTGGAAGGCGATGCACCTCAAAAAATACTATCACTAGGCGGCACGCCCACAGAACATTGAACTACGAGACGGCTTGATCCCCTCAAAGGGTACGTAGGCATCTTTCCGCAAAGCAAGACCAGCCATCCTCCCTCATCGAAAGTGGGGGGAGTAGGTGAGTATACGTTTTCTCGTATATTCCCGAAATTTCAAACTCGAAATTTCTCGAACTTTTTTCAACCAACAAAAAAAAAAGGAGAACGACATTCCGAATATAGCGAGACGTCGCCAATGTTCGGAAAACCGTTCCTTCCAAAAAATAACAAACAGTCCGTCCGCGACTATAAAACGCTCACAACTTTTTAATATGTAATCCCTTCGCGAAGGTCCAAGCTACATAAACATCTGTCACTTAAAAATGGTTTGTTGCTGATCACAACAAACTCGCAACAGTCTTAAAGAAACTTAAGTTATCTCGCAGAGATAGCTCTCGAACACCCGACACAAGGGTAATAGCGCTATAAAACAAATCCAAACTTTTAGTCAGCACTGCCGGGCAACTTAGAAATTGTTCCCGGTGAGATGCTCGGTTCCAACCAGACGAATCATATAAGCCGAGAACATATCGCGGATTCTAAATCGGTATGGAATCAGGTTAAACTTGCAACAGGCAAAACGAAAGCCGACTAGTCATCGCACAGCCTTAATCCGAAGTAAACCTAGGTCTTGCCCTAAACCCAGCACACTGGTCGCTAACGTCTCAAGGCATAAATCGAGATCCTAAAGGCATGTCTCTTCGTCTATATCTAAACGTTCACTCGATTTGCTAAACATCCTAAAACGAGCAAACGAATAAGGCGATACCCTAGGGGAATGGAATGCGAGACGACAACTCGTGGACCTCCCGCAATACAACCTCGAAGCAACAAGTTTAAACGAAAAGCTGATTTATTATTACCAAATCAAAAAGTTGCCGAAGCAACGAGGGATTCAAAGCCGTAAAAGGCCAGTCCCGAACAAGTACAAAAGCCACAGTCAGCCAAACGCTTAAAACTCTAATTATTAAGTCACGTACGAGATTACATCCTCTTTTTCTCGTAGGAGCATCAAGGTTCGGTCGAGTTCTCTTGCGGCCTTTGGCTGAAGCAGGTAGCGTCGCGCTAAGTGCCGGAAGTCCCAGAACAATCACTCTCTTGGCCGGAGCAGGAGGCCTCAGAATCGTAACCGGATCAACTGCAGTAGGAGCTGCAGCCGGTTCGATTGCGACAGGAGTCGTAACCGATTCAACGACGTCGAGATTCGCAACCGGTTGAACCGCGGTAGGAGCCACGACTGATTCTACCGTGGTGGGAGCTACAACCTTTCTGACCTCAGCGGGAATAGCAACATTTTCGGCTGCAACAAGGGGCGGAACAGCAAACACACCCGACGGTTCAATAACAGTGCCCGCCGAGGAGTCCGCTATCGTATCCGTCGTTTCGTCCAAAATAGCCTTGACCTCTCTCGCAAGAACAGATGGATCCACCGGGGGGTACGCCACTCAACACAGCATCCTCCTCAGAATCACTACGGTCCATCTCGCCTTGAAACGAGAGAAACTCGGAAATCCGAGTATCCTGCACGTGTACCGAAAGATTGCCACCAGATGGGACCTCACAGTTTTGTTGATCACCTTGGAAAGAAGACATCTTGAAATTTTTCTAGAGAGAAGTTGGAGAGAAACTTGAGAGATGGAAGATATGAGAAGTAATGATCCAATACTTATAGAAGAAAAAAGAGCATGTCCATCGTAATAAGACAAATCATAGCCGTAGATTTCGATTAAAGCAACTCCATTCGCCCGCAAAAACTTTCTCCAGAATTCGCGAGCTGGGGGCTAACTGTTGGTGTCAAAAATCGTAATCTCAAAATCAACGTCTACGATAGCTTCTATAGAAGATGGGATTATTGCTTTCCGCAAGAATCGTTTTATAAAACTGGAGGAATCATTTTATAAAACACGAGAATCGTTTTATAAAATTCGAAGAATCGTTTTATAAAACTCGAGAATCGTTTTATAAAACTCAAAGAATCGTTTTATAAAACTCGAGAATCGTTTTATAAAACTCGAAGAATCGTTTTATAAAACACAAAGAATCGTTTTATAAAACACGAGAATCGTTTTATAAAACTCGAAGAATCGTTTTAAGAAACTCGAGAATCGTTTTATAAAACTCGAAGAATCATTTTATAAAACACAAAGAATCGTTTTATAAAACTCAAAGAATCGTTTTATAATCGTTTTATAAAACTCGAAGAATCGTTTTATAAAACACGAGAATCGTTTTATAAAACTCGAAGAATCGTTTTATAAGACTCGAAGAATCGTTTTATAAAACTCGAGGATCGTTTTGTAAAACTCGAAGAATCAATTTACAAAACACGAAGAACAGTTTTACAAAACAGCGAAAAACCGAAACCGCCGTAAAACGCGAACTAGCTTCGTCCCGGCTAGTTCGCCCAATGGTGAACTAAGCCATGACCGGCCTAGTTCGCCGTTGGGCAAACTAGCCTCGTCCCGGCTAGTTCGCCCAACGGCAAACTAGCCTCGTCCTGGCTAGTTCGCCGTTGGGCGAACTAGAAACTTCCCGGACAGTCCACCGGCTTGGTTCGCCGTACGTCGAATCGACCATCCCGTGCCTCGATCTCCCGCATCCCCGATTCATTGCTTACGACCTTCGACACGGTCGTGCTCCAGACCATGTTCAAAATGTCTCCCATTTCGTCCCGATCCGACCTATCATCCGAGTTTTACGATAAAGATTGTAAAACTTTGTTTTCTCGGAAAGAACTCGAGGAAATCGTATAAAACGGCAACAGTTAAATAAAACACCAAGCATTGCCTAAACTATACGATTTATTCGATATTTTCGTTAAAAACACGTTTTTTATGAAAAACGTCGAGAAAATCGTAAAAACGGCATCGGATCAGGAAACGGTCTCGTATGAAGTCGTAAAACGGATTTTATCGTAAAACGGCCCAAAAGGTCTTAAAACACGATAAAAACCCATCTTGCGATATTAACGAAATCAAACCCGAAGATACGATAACGTTTTGATAGTTTACTCACACAAGGAAGATGAATGTCAAGTTTGAAGACAGAAGGCAAGTTTGAAGATAAATAGAAGATTTCCGCGGGAGAAAAAGGAAGGATCAAGAGAAATGGAAATTTCCCGATAAACTCGAATTCGGGCAAAATGGAAAGACTGAACCGCCTAGAAGAGGAGTATATAAGCCAGAGGCATGGGGGAGGAGATGGGGGACGAAAATCAGACCTAAGATGGCGGCTGTTAGCTTAGGAATCTAGGACTTAGCGTTTAAACTAGCAATCCAGATCCTTAGAACGTTTCAACGTCTAAGTTCTTCAGTTCTCTTTTGTAACAGTTGTCGATTTCTTACTTAATAAAAGCTTTCATACAAATTCTTCATTCTCTGTTCTTCGATATTCATTAATATTCTGTTAATTTCGTTTGTTTTAGTGATTTCCGCAGAGATCCAGGACCTCGGGAAAATTAGGGTTTTGCTCTAAGTTTCCATATTTGACGGAAAATCGACAGTGTGGATTTTGGTTCCCACAGATATCTGCTCAAGGAGTGAGCTACATATAAAAAGCAATGGGCAAGTTCCAGTTCCGATATTCAGACTGTCATCAGAAAAAAGTCTGTGTTGTTCAACTAGGTGGCTTCAGAAGTGAAGTTCCCTGATGAGTATGTTTCAAATCTCTCAAGATGAGCATTTGCGGAGCTACTACCAGCAAAAGTACATGAAGCACTTTCAGGTAACTAATCAATTAATATAATACGATCATATGATTAATTTATTTCTTTATATATATATATATATATACTAACGTGGATAATTTTTGTTTTTGTAATATATAAGGAATTGGAGCATTTTTTAGGGATCTGATCACCCGCACTCTTAAAGTGGAAGTTGTCCAACAACTTCATGAAAACATCCCCGTCTTAATCTGGAACTTGGAGAAACTATTTCCGCCTACTTTTTTTGACGTCATGGAACACCTAGTTGTCCACCTCCCGTATGAGGCATTACTTCGTGGACCTGTGCATTATGAATGGATGTATCAGTATGAAAGGGCCATGAAAACTTTGAAAGGAAAAGCCAAAAACCTAGCAAGAGTTGAAGGTTCTATTGTTGCGGGATGTTTGACGGAAGAAACATCACATTTCACATCGTACTACTTTGCACCGAAAGTACGTACAAGGAAACAAGCTCCAAGAAGATATGATGATGGTGGTGTCGTACCGACATATATGGAAGACGATGTTCCAGACATCTTTTGTCAAATTGGGCGACTGGATGGCAAATTGAAAGAGGTTTGGTGGTCGAGTGATGAAGACGTCCATAGTGCACACCTTTATATTCTTCTTAATTGCGAGCATCCATTGGTTGGTTATTTTGAAAGGTAAATATATAAACATACACACTTATATATATATATATATATTCAATATTAAAAAACATAACATATATGATTTTTACAGCCAATTTGTGACTCAAGTCGAAGAAGCAATTCCTGGTATATCAACAACTAAGTTAGACAATAGAAAAGATCAACACTTTATCAAGTGGTTGAGGAAACATATATTTATTATAGCTTAAATTTTATGCATTCATTACCACAAAGTAAGTCTAATGTTTAGTTCTATTATTTTTTGCAGGTTGATTATGACGATCCTGAGTATCCCGCATGGTTTCGCGAATTACTTCAAGGTCCAGTTGCAAAGGTCACTGCATCATCGATGTATTTCACCTGAGGCTATACTTTTCATACCTATGACTATGGTAGACACCGGGCGACAAGTAATTATGGAATATGTGTGAAAGGCGAAACAGATTTCTACGGGATCTTGCGGGAGATTTATGAAGTTCAATTCCTAGGTATGAGTTTGAAATGCGTTATCTTCAAGTGTGAGTGGTACGACCCCGTCGTCAACAGAGGTGTTCGGATTAACAAGAACGGTGTAGTTGATGTCAATTGTGGACGAAGGTACAACAAATTCTTTTTTTTTTTAATATCCAGGTTTCGAGTATTAATTAATTTCTACGTTGTCTTTATTTTTGCAGGTACAACAAGTTCGAGCATTTCATATTAGCTTCCCAAGCAGATCAAGTTTGCTTCATTCCATACCCTCGTATTACTACCTCGGGAATAAACTGTTAGCTGTTATCAAAGTTACACCTCGAGGACGAATAATCGATGGAGAAGAACCACCATTACAAGAAGAAAACACCAATGAGATCGAGGAACCTGATGCAGAAATTGATGACATCCTACTCATTGATCCGCATAATCGTGAATACGAAGATGTTCCTGGTCACTCGACGGACGAAGGTGTAGAGGACGAGTTTTACGAAAATGATGATGTTTCAACAGATTACGAGAATGTATCCGAATAAATTATGTATGCTTATAAGTTTGTTTAATCACAAAAATGAATTTGAATTATGTATGTTTTAAGTTTGTTTAATCATAAAATTAATTTGCATTTGGGGTTTATGTGTAGAAGAGGTTAGGAGTTTGGTTGTAGAAGAGGTTATAAGTTAAGGAAGTTGTGGTTTGGGGTTTGGGGTTTCGAGTTTAGGGATTTACAAACCCTTTCCTCGTAAAACCCTAGTAACAGAAAACGCGGGCATAGTTGTTTCCTCGCAAAGGCTGTTTCCTCGTAAAGTCCTAGTAACAGTGTTACTAGGACTTTACGAGGAAATAAACGCGGGCATAGCTATTTCCTCGTAAAGTTCTAGTAACACTGTTACTAGGACTTTACGAGGAAATAAAATCATGGGCATAGCTATTTCCTCGTACAGGCCTTGAAAACTTACTAGGGCCTTAAGAGGAAACAAAATTCCCTATATAAACTCGAGTCATCCGATTTCTCTCATTTGTAGTAAGCTTCTCTCTGAATCCTCTTAAGGTTCTCTCTATTTCCTAGTTAGGTGATTAGATTAGGGAATTTAGATTAGGTGGTTAGTTTATGTAATTTAGATTAGGTTGATTTACTTTTTTAACCATTTTTTTAAAGATACTAGTATATTAATGTTTAAATTTTCTTTTTTTAAATTTAGATGACTAGAAATAGCAAGCTTGAGAGCGGCTAAGAGGCCTCGTCAGGGGAGTCATTACGGAGATCTTTTCGGTCGTCAGCCAGGCGCATCATCTTCGTCTGCTCCCGGTTCTTCCATTCCGGATCATGACGCTGTTCCCAAGACTCAGGGAGTTTCTACGGCGCCCCGGTCTGACCAACCACCTCCTCCTCCTCCTCCACCGGTCGCTGGGGTTCATCCCGATTTGCAGGTGCCGCCAAACGCACCATTTGCAGTGTACACGGTGGAGGATATTATGGCCCTTCCAAGCAGAGAAGGGTTGCCTGAGTTAGATTCTATCCGACGGGACGGCCACAACATATTATGGTATGTTTTAATTTTTAAAAAGCGTTTTTAATTTATTTCTTAATTAACAAAAAATTTACATATTAATCTAATTAATGTTTTTATTTTGTTTCTTTCCAGGTTTGGTCTTGACTGATGTGTCGCTCAGACCGTCATAGATTGTATCAAGGGATACTTTTACGATGCAGCTCCAAACTGGAAGAAGATGCCCAACCACAGAAAAAGACGTGGTTTAAATCGTTCGCTGTAAGTTTAATTAATCAACTTAATTTATTTTTAATTATTTAAAATTATTAATATTATTGAACTAATCCGTCTCTTATTTTTTCTGGTTACAGCAAAAATATCGTTGGTCTACATGGATTCACCAGCGGGTGAAGACGGAGTTTGAGGCGAAGGCAAGAGCACGATTTCTTGACATGGTCTACAACTGGAAGGGCGACTTTCAGGTATGGATTTATAATAGTATATATATAGTTTTATATCATTTACTTTAATTCAAATCATTTTAAAATTATTTTGTGTTCAGGTGGATGGTTACCAGGAGGGGAAACCCGATTGCCTCACATTTGACGTGTGGGATGGCCTCATCAGATATTGGGTGTTGCCGGAGTCGGTCTAACCTCCCACACAAACTCTGAGAACCGCATGACAAGAGACGAGCATGGCAACACGAGGATGCTTCACACCGGGGGTCGAAAACCTCACCGGGGGTATTCGTCTAGACATGGTAAGTTAATTTTAATAACTATTTAATTTTTACTCTATTTGTATATTCCTAATTAATATTTAATTTTAAAAATTATTTTAGGCTAAAGAGACAGGAGTTCTTCCATCTCTGAAAGAGTTTTACGAGAGGACCCACCGGAACAAGGCTGGGCATTTTGTAGATCTGTAGATCCGAGCGGATCTACAACGAGGTTGTTGCTCGGGTTGACAAACGCCAGACCCAGCTGACTCAGCAGTTTGGGACACCAGTCATATTATCCACTCTTGAAGTGGATAAGATTTACGAGGAGGTAAATAATTTGTTTTTCTATTAATTTTAATTATTTATTTAATTTTTTTAATGTTATTAATCTTTTTATATACAGGTCGCCCCTAGGAAAAAAGGACGTATCGTCAGGATTGGCTCCGTTAACGATGTCCCCACAGCGACATCGTCTTATGCTCAGGAACATCACGATGTCAATGCTCAGCTGCGCTCGGAGTTGCAGGCGACGCAGTCTCATGTGAGTTCTCTCACCGATCATGTGAGTTTTCTCACCGATGTCCTGGACATTTTGGCGGTTGGAAACCCGCAATTGGCGGAGATGTTGCGTGTGAGACAGGAAAGCGGAGGGTTTCCAACCCAACAGCATCCACCATTACAGTCACAGCCGACAACCAACCTTGCCGAGGAGGAGTTGGCGAGCCGAGACGACTTCGTTCGGCAATTTAACGACCAGCATCCGTAGTTTTTTTTAATTGTATATTATGAATTTTAAAACTTAATTGTATATTATTTAGTTATTTATAAAATATTTAGTTATTTCTTTTTTTATTTATAATTTGTTTTTTTTTTAATTTTTAGAAATATATTATTTATATTTATAATTAATATTTTTTTAATAGGGAAAAAAAGGTTTCGAAGTAAAATCCTCTTAATATTTTCGAAGTAAAGTCCTCGTACATTTTACTAGTAAGGTCCTCGTAAATCATTACTATGAGTTTACGAGGAAATACTATGACTTTACGAGGAAACATGTATGAGGACCTTACGAGGAAAAACATATCCACGCGTTTACGAGGAAAAGTTTCCTCGTAAATTAGCTAGGACCTTACGAGGAAAAAGGCTTTACGATGAACGTGTTTCGAGGAAACGCGTTTCCTCGTAAGTTCCTAGTAAATTGTCATTTACTAGGAAATAACGAGGAAAAGTCGTCCTAGTAAATGACGAGTTTTCTTGTAGTGTTAATCTATATGATCAAAATGCATATCGATGAATGGATAAAACAATGTAAATATGCAAGATATCAACTCCCCCAAACTTGTTTTTTGCTTGTCCTCAAGTGAACTTTCTAAAACTCATAGGAAGAGAGGTTTGAAGATGGGAGTTCATAGCCAAAAGAAACACATCTAAGAACTCAACTTGACATCTTAAAGAGACATAGCAAATAGCATGAGCACACTCTCTTATTATACTCTAGCTTCTCTAGGCCTATCAATACACTTTTATGCCTTTAAGCAAGGTGCAAAACTCTTCAATTAACAAGCTCTTTTAACCAACTCTCACATTAGTTCACACACACACACAAGGTGAATTCTCACAGATGGACACATGATCTCAATCATTTGGCTAAATAAGCAAATGGTCTAATGAGAATGAAGAGGAAGGCTCAAATGCATCAATTTTTTTTTAGTGGCTACCACTCAAGAACAAGGAGCTTGATCATTATGCAAAAATTATCTAAGACTAGAGGCAACTCATGCATATATAATCTTATTCTCATCATTCTACCATTTTCCTAAGTGATCACAAGTTCTAATACTTTTTCTTCATCCCATGATCCCAAATAACCTTTACTCACATCACACGCCCAATGAACAAGTTTCTCCCACCCTTTTTTTTATGATTAACACAACTAACTAGGGACTCTTCTCACACTTTCTACTTCTTAGCTGTAACTTTTCTTCTTTTCTTTTCTTTTTTTTTTTTTTAAGGGGAAGGGTTTCTTTAGACAAAATATAGAGCTTCTTTTCATTTCTTTTGGTCCCTAGTGGCTTTCTTTCTTTTTTCAAGATACACTTTAGCTCCACTTTTTCATAATCTCTCATCCAAAACCCAAGATATTAACTTTTAGAACACATAAACCCACTCACCATCCTAGATGCTAGCTTAAAAGAGGTTCCTATGCTAGCAAGAGATGAGAACAATCCTATGTCGCCTCCAATACTCTCAAGATTTTGTACATGACAAGCTATCAAAAGAGGCCTCACTCATGCAAATTAAATGTTTGGTCCCAAAAGAATGGCTTGGGTTCAAGGGTGTGGAGTACCATTTGGGTTAACAAAAGAGTGGTAAAATAGAATAAGATAACCCAAATGTGTATGAGATCCATGATCAAGTTTGCAAGTTCCCATATGCAAGAGAGATTAAGTTCATTAAGCCAAATTTCATATTGGAGCTGGTTTCATGAACAATGTCAATTTCAAGCAAGCAAACATGTTTCAAGAAGAGTTTTCAAGGCTCGAAGCGTACAAGGCTTTGAAGAGATGCTCAAGCTACTTGATATGTCTAACTAGGGTGTCACTTTGAGCTCTTGACAAGTTTTCTTTATAAGGTGTTTTAAAATCATTGCTCTCGATGCAAGTGAATGCAAGTTATATGCTTTAGACTCTCATAGAAATTCAAGTGATGCAACCTACATGATTTTTTTTGGGTTTTCAAAATTTTCAATTTTTTGTGGTTTTTCTATGTCAATAATTATGTACAATGCAATGCATGAGACTCATGACAAGAAAACAAAACAAAACACAATGTGAGACAGTAGACTCTCCCCCAAACTTACTTCACACAGTCCCTTGTGTGAGAGTAAACTTGGAAGAGAGATCAAAAGAGAGATAAAATATGATTGAACTAAATATTTCCAAAGGTAAGGATGCACTTATTGGAGTTTTCTTGATGAGAGAAGGGAATGAGGATGGATGGCATGTTGTGACCTTGGAATATAGGGCATGACCTTCGGGAAGTGTATGATTTCCACCAAACTTGCCCTTAATCTTATTCAAAATATTAAAACAAAAGAAAAGATAGATATATAAATATATACAGGATAATCATGGGATTTCCTCCCAAGTGATCTTGTTTTAAGTCACTAGCTTGACTACCTTTTCTTTTAGTTAGTGAGAAGGAGGGTTCTTCCCACCCTAAAGAGTGATGGTGAGGACGTGGGAGAGAAGCTCTTGAAGCTTGGTTAGATCATATTGTCAAGAGGTGGAGGTTGAGGTTCTTTCATTATCTTCTTTTTGTCATGAGCAGCCTTTGTTGCTCCACTCACCCCCTCCTTTTTAGCACTTTCAAGTGCTTTACACACAACTCTTGTGAAGACTCGCCAGCAAGATCTTCTTTCTCAGTTACATCCACTTCAGCTTGGGTCTTCTCAATGGATGTGTCTTCACAAGTGATTGTTCCACAATACCCAACATCCATTGAAGACTGGATTGGGTAAGAGAAAGCCTTGTTCACATTGAGGAGTGTGACCTTCTTGTTTGGGAAGTCAATACATGCTCCAACTGTTGTGAGAAATGGAGTGCCAAGGATCAAAGGAACTCTCTTCTCAGTTTCCATCTTCAGGACTATGAGGTCAATAGGGATTGTGCATGCTCCAATCTTCAAAGGGAAGTCCTTGAAGAGACCAATGGGGGGGGGGGTTGTAGAAGATGAATCCCCAAACATGAGAGAAGATGTGTTTGGCTCCATGCTTTCAATACCAAAACTCTTCACCATTTCCATTGAGATCACATTGACATTGGCACCACTATCCACAAGAGCATCATTCATGGTGATTTTACCAAGGGAGCAAGACTGTGAACTTCCCTTGTGACTTTAGCTTAGGGAGAGACTCTGGAGGGACTTATGGATCAATCAGAGATGTAGAGATGTCTAGAAGCTCTGCTACTTTTTCTTTGTGATCTAGAATGTCGTTGATGAGCATCATTTGGACATAGACCTTTTGCATTGTATTAAGCTCTAGAACTTTTGCATTTCCTTCTTTTGAGCTTTAGTAATGACCCTCTTTGGAAATGGGAGCTTGTCATAAGGAGATATCTCAGCTTTGACTCCAACTGGCTGCACAACATGTTCCTCAACCTTCTCTAAAACCTGAGCATCAGCCTTGGCTACAATCTGTCTCTTATCCTGAACAAGTTCAGATTCATAGAAGAGTTTTTCAATCTCATCTCCCTCTTTCCCATGATAATTCAATTCAGTCTCAGAGATAGCATCAGAGATTATAACATTGCAATGGTCTTCCCTGGGTGCTTAGAGGTGGAAGTTATAGAAGAAAAATGGTTCTCCAAAGTCTGAAACTTGTTGTTGAGGTCATTGTAACTCACATCAATCTTGGCATGAAGGTTATTCAGCTCATAACCAACATGCTTTTCACTTCTAGTCTGAGACCTGTTTCAGAAGAGCATCAGTGCTAGTTTCCTGAGGAGTAGAGGTAGAAGGGTTAGCTTGTTGTTGAGAAGATTGGTTCCCTTTGTTGGAGAAACCATGAGGTGGGTTTTGTTGAGGCTGGTAGCTGCCTTGCTGGTTGTTCATTGGCTGGTATCCTCCTTGTGGGTAGTTGTTGTACCAAAAGTTGGGTTCCTTCTTGTACCAACTACCATTGTTGTTGATGAAACACAACTCTTCTTGGACTTCTAGACCATCAACCTCATTGACCACAGGTTGTGCTTCTTGGTTTGTGTTACCAACAAAGTTCAGCTGCTCTTGAGTAGCTTTTTCTGCAATGAGTATGTCTATCTTATCTTGTAGAGCCTTTAGCTTCTTCCTTGTCTGCTTGTCATCACCTCTACTGCCTATGTCGTGGTCTCCACTGTAGACTGCATCACTCTTCACCATGCTGTTAACCAGCTCTTTTGCATCTTCCTCAGATATTCCCAAGAAGAACCCATTGCTAGCAGTATCCAATCTGGCTCTGTACTTTGGAAGAGCACCTTGTAGTATGTACTTAGCAGGCTTTCCTTTGAGAAACCATGGTTTTGTCATTGAACTTGGTAGGTTTTAAATCTTTCCCAGGCTTCACTGAATCCTCCCAAGTTCTTCTATTGAAAACTGGAGATCTCATTTCTCAGCTTAGCAGTTCGTGAAGTGGAGAAGAATTTCTCCAAGAATGCTCTCTTGCAGTCATCCCAGGTGGTGATGAAGTCACTGGATAGAGACTTCTCCCACTAACGTACCTTATCCCCCAAACAGAAAGGGAATAGCTTGAGCTTGAAGGCGTCCTCAGACACACCATTGGTTTTGGACAACCCACAGTAACTGTCAAACTTGTCCAAGTGATCAAATGGGTCTTCAACAGGTAAGCCATGATACTTGTTATTCTCGATCACGTTGAGGAGTCCTGGTTTGACCTCAAAGTTGTTGGCCTTCACAGCCGGTGCTCGGATTGCCAACCTATTGCCATGAAGGTTTAGCTGGTCGTAGGCACCAATGGGTCGAGCTGGGCGTGGTGGGTGTACTGACGGGGTGGTGGGTCTTCTATATCAGTGTCCAACCTCTGTAAGTGAGTATGTTTCTCTGCTTTTTTTCTCTATCTTACTATCTCTCTTTCAAACGCTATGATATCTGCAATTTCTGGAACAAGGTTTGTTGTGCCTTTGCTCCTCAAGTTCATACACCTAAAATCCAAAGAGAGATGAAGATGTAGAATCAGTAACAAGATAAAATAAAAATGACTTAGTCTCAAGCAAGTGACTAAATCTCAATGTTTAAATCTACTCGGAATTTGGCAACGGCGCCAATCTGATGTTAGGAGTTTTCAAGGCTCCTAAGGCAAATGTTGTAGTATAAATGATTGTCGAACCAATTCTAAGGGATTTCAAAGCACTGAGAATTCAAGTACTCACTTAATCTAAGTGCAATCGAATAATGAATAGTTTTAAACTATGACTAATACTAGAGTGCAATAACAAAATAAGAAGTTTTTTAACCAACTCAAAGGGTGATTACTATGACTAATACTAGAGTGAAATAACAAAATAAGAAATCTACATTAAACATCCTAGTTCTAGCCTAATCACCCTTAATCTCCCTATCCCATTAACTCAAAGGGTGATTACTCATTAATCTTCATGATTCCTCTCAGACCCATATTGGATTCAAGCTTAATCATGTAAAGATAAGTAGATAATGCAATGAAATAAAACTTTTCCAAGAGGTTTTTGTGTTTTTCTCTTCAAGATACAAGATAATCTGCCTGGTAGGCTACAAGAAGTACTTAAACTTAGGTTTAGAAAGTGTAAAAACGTCAAGACAAATGACCAAAAGGTCCTTAGAAAATACAAGGTTTCGACCAAGTAACTAACGCGCAAAGACCTTGCATTGTCGCTCCAGGAAGTCGCTCTGGCTTGGGAACGACCTCGGTGTGTCGCTCCAGGGTCAATCTCATCACCAGAAATGATAGAAAGGCCGAGCGACTTGGGCATGTTGCTCTGGAGGTCGTTCTGGTGTTGGAGCAACCTGGGTACGTCGCTCTGAAACGTTGCTCCAGGATTTCCTCGTGCAACAAAGTGGCAAAAGGCCGAGCGACCATGATGTCTCGCTTTGGGGGTCGTTCTGGCTTAGGAGTGATGTCATAGGGTCGCTCTGGCACATGGCTCTCGCTCTACTCATGCAATGATCACTCTTTACTCCTCTTTTGAGCCTCAAAGCATCCAATCACCTCCAAGAACTCCAAGGGTACTCCAATACCTGTTTAAGACTAATGTATGCAAAATGCAACCTAGAAATGACTAAATCTTAATCTATATGATCAAAATGCATATGGATGAATGGATAAAACAATGGAAATATGCAAGATAACAAAATTAAATAGCTTTACGTTCTTTTTCATCTTCATATTTTTCGTCCTAAGTTCTCTCTGAAACCATATAAATAAAGTTCCTCCTAGAAATTGAACCATATTATTTACACATGACGTTACTGTAACTCAGGTACACGGTGGGAGTCTTTTTCCAAACGCTGGAGGTGGCGAATGATTGACAGAAAAGTCTTTGGGACCGTCTGTTCTGGGAGACAAGACTGGGGGGAATGTCCTGCAGCTGATCCCCCGGAGATTTCAAACTCCCAGAAGAAACGAAAGCGCAGCCGTTGGGTGATTGGGATATCTATTCCTCTCAACCCCTCAACACCCTTTTTTTTAAAGAACTACTACTACCTTTGTTTCCCATTACAAATCTTTGCTATTTTCCTTTATTGTTTTTCTGCTGATGATTTTTCACCTTTTTTTGGAATATTAAAGAATCTTTGACAGGTTTTACTTGATTCAATACTTACCATTAGTAATTTCCCTCTTTTCTGTTTTGTTGAGATAGGCTTAATGAGCCAGATATTCTAAATTTTTTGGCTTCTTGCTCTGCCAAGTAAGGAATAGTCTGTGTGATTTGGATTCCGAAATGAATTGCAGATTCAAGTGAGGAGTAGTTGTTGTTAAGAAATTTGTTTCCCACTGTTTTCTGAATTTACAGTGTCTTAGTTTATTACCAACATGATCTCATTTGGGAAGCACAAACATAAACGATAGGTTGAAAAGTGCGACATGAATACTATAATTGACCTCTAACAAATAGCCGTAGATAGTACGTAGAAGATAGAGAGGTTATATATAGAGTGTTGGGTCGACGATCTATTTCCCCGCTAGAAGTATCGTATAGCACCAAATGTCTACGAAAGTATGACCTCATTCTATTTACCCCCGAGAATAAAGTTCGAAACCTATTTCCCCATCAAATTTGGTTTAGTTATGATTACTGAAAATCGAATTTCAAATCTTCACTCTCGTATAATAAAATGAGAAAAACTAAACCAAGAAAATATAAAAAAAAACGACCAATGGATCATAACAGTAATCCGACCCAACATTCGAACTTGAAAAGATCCAACTGATTGGATATTAATCTGATTAATCATTGACTTAACATGGTTTACGGTTTGATTACAAACAATAAACCAATAAAAATCGATTTTGTGGGTTTTTAAATTTCGATCTTTATAACTATGGGGAAATATCAGTATAACTTTAATTTGGTGGAGAAATAGGTTTCAAACTTTTTTCTTAGGGGCAAATAGAACGGGGTCATAGTTCCGTGGTCATTCGGTGCTATACGATATTTCTCGTGGGGAATTAGATCGTCAGCCCTAGAGTGTTTGAGGTGTCCTACAGACTTTAAATATTTTAATAATTATTTATAAACTCTAAATATTTTTATAGTTATTTAATTTTTATTATTAAAAAGCTCTTTATACTCTTATGTATTCAACCAAAAATAAGATTGAACTTTTAAAACCTAATACCATTAGTTTCTTTTTGAAAGTATATATTTTAGAAATACAATTTATTTTGACTGTTGTAATTGTATCAAATTTTAATCAAAATTTTTTTTTCTCAGAAAATAGATCAAAACTATCTAGGACTCTTTTAGAATATTAATTAGAAAATAATAAATTTGAACTCCTAAAAAAAATACAAACTAAACGGTTTTTCCATAATCAGATATTTAGAATCCAATATTACTTTTTCATTTTGACTATATCGCTATATGATATTGTAGAATTATTACTCTATTAAAAAACACTACTGAAAATCTTTAATTTCAGAATCAATTTCAAGAACTGTTAAAATATAATTATATATTACTGTTCATATATGTTGTTTTATTTGAAAATCAAAATTTATCTCTTTCTCATTCCACTATTTCATTTCTATACTTACAAATGTCGATGTTCAGTTAACTATGTTCAAGGGATTGCTATTAAAGTAAATGGTGTATCAAATCATTATAAATATAAAATATGAAAATAACAGCAAAAAAAAAATCGCTAAACATTCTTATATCGTCTAAATTAAGAAGTGTGACTTCCAATATTTCAGTTGCACATCATTATAGATAAGATGGACAAACAACATAATACTAACCATTAACAACAACAAAAACAAATATTAACGATAACAACATAAAAGCATAAAATATGTTCCCAGCCCCGTGTTTGCGCGGGTTTGTGTTACTAGTACTTATAAATAGTTGACTATCAAATGCATCAGCTGAACCAAACTGTTACACAAATTTGTAAAGTATTAATGGACTAGAAGTGTACACCAAATCAAAGGAGGACAAATGTTTATAATGAATTAGTGGACCACCAACGTCTTAACGTGTAAAACAATACAACTAGATCTCAAATCAATATACCTAACATTGAGGAAATCTCGACCTTGTCCATTTAAAATAAAAATTAAACTTACAATGTAAACAAAAATCGATAATATATTTCTCACCGAGCATATAATATAAGAAAAAAATAAAAGTTAATAAATAGGCTGGGATAATAAAAATGAATTGGTAGCTAGCTTTAAGCAGCTTTCTTGGCTTTGAAGCAAGACAACGTAATGCTTGTTGTAATGACTTTGTTCTCAAGAAACCTCCGGACAAAACAAAAGCTTTAAGCTTAAGCTTTGGATTTGTGCCTCTGTTCTATTTAACTATTTTGTTTCAGATGAATACCACAGCTTCTTCTGGCAAATCAATAGCTTCTCATTCTCTGATTCAGACTCTGTTTGTTCCTTACGGCAACTCCATCTCAGCCCTTTAGCAACCGATGCAATAGTATCCGCAAAATAGCTCGATTCGCGTATAATGGCATACCCATTAGGACGCAAGATCCGATCCATTTCCAGCATAACATATTTCATCTCACACCTGCGTAATACCAAACCATTACTTAGTACTTATAGAGCATCAAAAATGAGTTTCAAAAGCTTTGAGATCTCTTCTCTGTGATTACCTTTGGCTCTCTGATGTAAAAAGACCATCAACATGAAGAAGATCATAGGTTCTTGGATAGGTCGAAAAAGCTTCACACCTATAAAACATCAGAGAACATTACACATGTGAATTCAAAAGTGATGACAGAAGATCAGGTTTAGTTTATTTTACCAGTCATGATACGTTCCAATCAATCCACGATCAAACACAACAGGAAGTGTATTAGCTGCATATGAAGAGACAACGTTCATGACCCACAAAGGATCATCAACCAAAGCAGAAGCTAAACCACCATAACCAGTGTTCATATCCATCACATTCCTTATCTTATCAGACCCAATAGCAGGCAACAGTTTCTTATAATGCTTAGCCCTAGTCTTCCACTTGCTACTATCCCTCTTAAACAAGCCACCGTTTCCTCCGGGAACATCAGAGACTCTCTCAGGAGTTGAGTGCAATCTCTCTGGCCATTTAGGAGTAGATTCCAAATCTGTCTTCTTAAGCTTAGGACTTGGAACCACAACACAAGGTCTTAACGGCGTGTACCAAGCAGAGTCCGCCTCGAGGCTGTCGTCACATTTGGGCGGGTATGCATCAGGGTCGTTAGACAATTTGTTGTAACACGTATTGTCTGGAGACTTTTGCCACACTGCTATATCGTCTTTCTTGGCATACAGTTTGAAACACATTGAGGATAAAAGATCTTGCAGCTTCTCGTAGTTTGATCTCTGCTCTTCAACTGTTGTGTCCCAACCTTTCCAACGGTTCTCATAGTTGACTGGTGGACCAGACAAGACCCAGAAGCCACCAGGTCTTAGGATACGGTGAATCTCAAGAAGATAGACCCCACCTGAGAAAAACAAGAAAGTGACAAAGATTGTTACATGAGTTTCAGTTAAACTAGCATTAAAGGCATGATCTAAGATTTAAGGTTTTATGTACATGTTTAGGTTAATCTTAAGATATTTTTTTTTTTAACAATTAGGGACAATGTAACTATATATAATAGTTTTTAAAAATTTGGGGACAAAGACAATGTTTGACCCGGATATGCGTAGAACCGGCCTTGCTAGCATTGAGATGATCAAGAACATTTACTTACCAAACTCTGTCCATGGAATAAGGCATCTAGAGCAATGAGCCATATCGAATGAGTTTGAAGGGAAAGGGAGACGTTGAGTTGATATGATTCCAAGAATAGCTGGAATTCCACGTTCTAGAGCAAACTGGACTTGAGCTTCGTGGTTATCTCTTGGGGCCAGTGACACCGTGAGGATACCACGGTCCAACAAGTCTCCTCCCCAGCTTGCAACCTTAAAAAAAAACAGAGAGCAAAATATTAGAAATTAAAGAAAGAAACCTCTAATATTGTTTAAATTCAAGAAGCTCACCCCACAACCAGTGTCAATGGCAGTGCGTATAGTGCCATCTTTCATCTCAGGGATCAAATCTTGCATCAAATCGACATAAGCACTAACTCCATTTGGAAACATTGTACCTCCGCCAGGGAAAATGAACTTTTCACCCTCTTTCTTTAGCCAATGCTGGTTAGATTTCTGCTTGTTGATCCAATCATATGGCACATTCCTAAACATTAAATAACAACAAATTGTCATTTTAACTTCAAATATCTGAGGACAGGAGAGATCTAGAGAAGCAATATTCACCTGTACCAACATTCGTTTTTGCTCTTAGGCCATCTTATAGGTGACTTATACCCATTAGGAGGAGGGACCAGACATTGCTTTCTGTCAAACACAGGAGGACAATGACGTTCCATGAATGTAAGCCTGTGAGTACCATACTTCTTCCATTTCTGCCACCAAAACGAATATCAAAACATTAGCTTAAGCCTTCCCAGATTCAAGCACAAGAGACTGAAGACAACAGAAAAACTGAGTGTACCCTTGGATCGGTGCAGGGAGTGTAATCTTGGTAGTCACTGCTACACTCCGGGAAAGAAACAGAGTTGGCTTGAGGAGAGTTATCAACATCTAAGGAAGCTCCAGATTTTGCGACATCATTAACTTGGAATTTGTTGTTCCCACAAAAAAGTCCACCAAGATAGAATGAAAGCCCACATAGGAGAATCAGTAAAACTGTCTTGGGCAAGATCTTTGTTGAACCTCTCTCAGCTTTCTCGTACTTGTCATCCTTATACTTCATCGTCTTAGGGCTAAATTAAATATATATAAATAGTATACCTGCAGTGTACAAAACCTTTTGCTCAGAAATGGTTTCCTTTATAGGAGCCAAAACCAAGAACGAAAAGTACTTAGAACAAACAGAACAGCAACTCAAGAGAAAGATCAAACAACAGATTGGATCAAGACAAGAACAGCATCAAAACTGCCAGTTATGAAAGATAATTTTTGTTTGTGTTGAATCTTGAATAAACAAATGATGGGGCCAGTCACTCTTTGACAAATGAGAGACTTGAGAGTTGAAGAAAAACAAAAGGACAAAGAATCGAGATCTGAAGTTAACAAAATAACATTGCCGACATTTAAAGAGTGTTTCTTTAATGTTTATCACATGCTATTTGGGACCCATTCACCCCAGATTCGACCGCCAGAACATGCTCTCACCATTTTCTAACAAACTCAATAAACAATAGGATGGATAACAAATAATAAATGCATACACATGAATGTATTCTATATCAGGGATAACGTTAAAATAGCTTCACTTTCGCATTTAAATCTGATAACAAATCTGCACAAGAGAAAAATAGATTGCAGACAGCTTAAAAAGCACAAAGGGAAGGACGAAGGGCCAGGAGAAAGAGAATTCGGCATTAATCATTACTTGGGAGACACGGAAAGTCTTTTATCTTTAATCTTACACACAAAAAAAAAAAATTTGATAAAGCAATAATAACACAAGACGAAAACAAACAAATTAACCATTAATCTAGGATTATACAGCACTCACACACACAAATCGAAACTGATATGAATCTGCGTTTTTTTTTTATAATCCAAATACGAAACCTAAAGACCGAACAATTTTCATATTAGTACACAAACAAACAAAACAATGAGCAGATTAGTTTACAGTAGATTGAACTGTGTTTTGCTTTTACGAAAACACAAAGAAGAAACACAGAGCAAACTTGAGAAATTTTAAGATCTGTTTCTTACCAAAAAGTTGTCGAACTAAATCAGAAATCAGTGGAAATCCATCAAAAAGACAAAACAAAACTCAGATATGTAATTGATTGAGATTTGAGAGACTTAGACGAACGTGTGATGATTACCCTAGATTCTTTGGTTTGTGTAGTCCTCCTCTATTTCTGGACTCTGAGCACGATTTTCGAATTTACGATTCGAATGGTCTCCTCAACTTCCGGAGTAGAGGATTTTCCGAGAGCTAGTCAGGTTCTCTCTCTCTTCAGATTTTCAGTCCAAAATGGGAGAGAGAGAGAGAAAGAGATGAGAGATTGTTGAGAAGCTAACGTTATTATTGCTTTATCAAATTTTACCATACATTTTATTATCTTACCATACATTTTTTTTTCTCATTCTCTTTTGTTTTTTTCCCATATTTTCCTTTCACTCTCGGTCTTTCCTTTCCTTTCACTTTCACTCTCGGTCTTTCCTTTCACTTTCATTCTTTTTAATTTTTTTTTCACATAATTTCACTGTTATTGTTAATATAATTATTGAATGTTGATCAAACAAAGAACAAAATAATATTTACACTATGTAATAACCCGTGCCTTGCGTAGAATGAAATTATTACTTTTGTTACTTTTAAGATAAAAATGATATTATGTATGTTTAGCATGAATATTGGTTCAGTTTTATGTTGTTTTTTAATGTCCTAAAATATAACTATCATTCTAAATCTATATTTATTTTGGTTTCTTTGGTTTAAAGTTTGATGCTTTTTATTTTTTCGGTGATGACCAAAAACTATTGTTATTTGTTTGCTTTCGTTTTATATAAATTTTAGATATTTTTGATGTCGAATTAATACTTTCCTATTATAATTTCTAAAGATATGTTAAATCAAATCTAAATAATATTTCAAAAAAAAATTATTAACACAAAACATTCACTACAATTTGAGCGATAGTGAAAGAAAACATTTAAAAAAAAATCAACTTCAATAAGAATTAAAATTTTCACTTGTGTTAAATATTTAGTTATATAGTCGTTCATGTCAATGTGTACATATATGTATATTTAAAAGTATATAAATGTGATGATAAATATATGAATATACAGTAAACAATAGAAATAATATATATTACAAAGTGACATCTTCACTTGGTACATGAATTCTGTTTTTTAATCGATTTGGTGATTTTTATTTCTTTTTAAAGCTTTTCTGATTTCTGATTTTTTCTACTAATTTGATTTCGTTTCTAATTCTTGGTCTGATATAAAAACCTTATAAAATGTTAATATTTGAAACTAAAGATCCGATTTTACGTGTGGTGTTTTCACCTCAGTTTCTTTAATTCATAATCAATCATCTTATTTATCGTTATTGTGTATCGAAGTCTCAACCATGACCAACTTCGGCAAGGTACGAAACTTTCAATTTCTACAAACATTTTCATTCCAATATTTTAGTTGATGCGAATCTTAATGATTTTGTATTTTTTTACAATAAAGATATTATTCATTAGTTTCACGTAGAAAGTTTTAATTTATTAATACAATGGCTAAAAATATAGAAAAAAATGAATTAATTAAAAAAATAGTATATAAACATATTAAATAATGAATTTAAAAATTAGTGTGTAAATGTATTAATTACCAAATGATTATGAAGCCGACAAGTTTCATATGGTATGAACACTTTTATTACAATGAATTTTTTTAATATATAAGTGATGTTGTTTGTTAATTATGATAGAATCTTGTTCTCTATCAAATATTTTCTGATTGATACCACTAATAGTAATATCTAAAGAGATATGTAAATTACAGAAGAACTTATTACTTACGGGTAAATATACCTAATATGTAAATACGAATACGAAAATGCAAACGATTGAATTCTGATCGCCATTCCCGGAATTTTAGGTTTTAGTCTGGAAAAGTGTATAATTGTTTTCCTTTTACTAACGTCGCCAATAGTTTTTTAATCTTTTTTTTTTTTTGAGATTCTAATCGAGATTTAGAAGGATTATTTAAAAGAAAATTGAAATGGTTCCCACCACCGACAAAACCAAATACCGTCGGCATCAGCAATACGACTCCCATGCATACATGGAAACCCCCAATTTTCAGGTAACTATTTTTTAAATACTTACTTGAGATTCACAATTTTGAATGTTTATGACCTTTTTTAAAAATAAAATGTTGATAATCTAAATTCATATACATTTAAGACATACGAGTCAAACAAGTAACATAGAGTACTAGGTATAAATCTGAAATGATTTTCTTTCTTTTGCACTTTAAAAATTAAGTCTGTTACACAACCATTAGACAGATAATAGTTTGGATAAGTACCCATAACTTATATGAAGCGATTCAAATATAAGAAGAGCTATGTGGTCATTTTGAAATTAATTAACTAGCTTTTGATCCCCGCGTCCGTGCAGATATATGTTCTGCATAAATATATATTTTTATTAGTTGTAAAAAACATTTATGTTTATGTTTTATAGGTTATTAAATTTTGATGTAGGTGTATCTTGTTCATTTTGTTTAGCGTTCTTTTTACAACTATGAGATTGTATTGTTATTTTATTGTACTTTTTTATCAGAGTATTTTGTTGTGTTTTACTAAATTATATTATTTAAAATTATATTTTATAGATAATTTTAAAATAAATTATTTAGAAAGCAACAATAAAAAATAATGGAAAAGTAACACATTTATTAATAAAAAGTGGGGAAGTGGTAAATATAGTGAAACTTCTATAAATTAATAATGTTGGGACTACACAAAAACTATCATTTTTTTTATTAATTTATAGATATTATTAATTTAGCAATATACTAATTGAACCAAAAAATCAATTTGGGACTATAAAATTATAATATTTTTTAAAAAAATTTAGTATATAGTAATTTATAGAGTATTAATTTTAAGCGGTTATACTGTATAGCTATGTAGGAAAAGATTTGGTTTAGTAATGGTTTGTAATTGTATATATGGTTTAGTAATAAGACGAAACGTTTTCTTTTATTAATAACTAGGGGTAACCTGCCCTACGGGCGGGCAGATAAGAAATCAAATGAATAAAATATAAAAAAATTCTCAAATCTTAATGTTTAGTTTACAAATATAAATGTATTTTTGTAACATTTTCTTTTACTATTTATTTTATTATATATTATAATCATATTTTATTAATAAAAATTCATAAAAATATAATTATTTTACATTTTTAAAATATTTGTCTATGATTGTGTATAAGATTTTATTAAAAAAAAAACTGTAACGTCCCTTGGTTTAAAAGTACAAAAGATGAATTGTTTTTTATTTTTGTGTTTATTTACTAAATTTACTGATATTTATTTATATTTTAATAATTGCTTATTTAAAATTATTTTAAAATAGTTAATTTACTGTAACTAATAACTAGAGTTTTACCCGCACATCAGTGCGGATAAGCTTTCATTTTATATTTTTAATTAAAATTAATTTATAATTATATCTAAAAACGAAATAAAAATATTTATTTTATAAAAAAATATTTAAAATTTTTGGTAAAATCTTGTTAGATTTTTTTCAACAGATTTTGTTATATCTTTATTAATTATTAAGATATTTTTAAAGTAATATATATTTGATTGGTTTGTTAATGTAACAATTAAATATGCCATATTAAATAATTAGTGACATAGTCCAACATGACTTCTAAATAGTAGACAAATTTGGTACTTTTTTTTAATAGAGAAGATATGAATAATAGATATGTTTCTTTACGTTATTTCAAAAAATAAAGAATATAAAATTATATATTATATTTTTATGCTAAGTCAAAATGTAATAAAGATATTCTTCCACTTAAGGGTTTTTCTACCAAATGATTTAGGAAACAAATATACGCATCATAAAAATCAATAATTAAAACACTATTTTAAGAATCACTGTAGTAATAAAATGATGGATTGGGTCAAAGTATCTTTTATTATCACTAGATATTGTTACTTAAATGAGATTTTTTTGTTGACAAAATAGATTTGTATTTTTGTTAAAATTTGAAAATTTTATTTGAGCAAAACTTAAGAGAACAAAAAAATATATTATAATGACTCATTTAAGGGTGATATCTTACAATCTCTTTTATGTGATCTTATAAATAGATCATTTTCATAGTTAACTACAACAAACTAAAAGTTTGAAATATATAAAATTTTGGTTTGTTAGGTATCATAAAGAGAATTGAAATGGGTTCCTTCAGATTGATGGTTATTTTCAGTCTTGTTACAATGGCAGCCATTTCCTATGATCTTTTCTCTGGTATATCTCTTTCTTTTTAAAATATATCTAATATTTATATATTATAATATTTTTTATCTGTTTCCATTTTTTTTGATAAATATCTGCCTCTAATTTCTTTTTATGACTGATAGTTGAAACAAGGATTTTCGTGCAAGCTGCGGCATCCGATAAAGTATGTGGAAACGATTGTAAAGGATCGGAAACAACACAAGAATGTGTAACTCATTGTCTTGAATTGCGTTATAAAATGGCAAAATGTGAACCATATGGAGATGGATCTTCTAGATCTCGTTGTTGTTGCTCTGTTCCATTTCTTTCTCTCTGATCAAATATCAAAATATTGTTTCCTTGTAAGTCTTTGACTATGGTAAACGGTTCTCTCTTTCTATGAAATAAATATAATGATCATAAGTTTGCTGCGCAATGTAACATTGATAAAGTAATTCAGTTTGATAATGAAATTATAAATTACTAAGTTATTTTTTCATGATCATACACTGATATAAATACTTTAAAAAATAAATATATTATAATAACTGATTAATTCTTCACTTTCAGTTTAAATAGTTACCAGATTTTGACCCGCGCTTGAAAAGCGCGGAAATTTTTTATGATTAAAAATTTATATAATTGGGTTTTGTCTTAATTTAAAGAATTTTTTGGCATAAAATTAGTTTACCAAAATTTGTGGTGATAGTTGTTTTTCATTAGTTTTTAGTTTCAGTTTTTATTTTTAGATTTTGTTTTAAATTTTGGTTTTTGGGTTTTAGTTTTTAAGTTTCTATTTTTGATATTAAGCTTTTGGTTTGAGTTTTTAATTTTTAGACCCGCTGAGTTAGTTTGAACTGATTTTACCAACAAACAAAGCTCAATTAATCGAACATGTAATTTAAAACTGAAAAGATGAAAAAATAATTTTCTAAAAATTTTGAAATAGTTTATTTTGTAAATAAAAAGGCAAAAAATATAACCTGCGTTTTCAGCTCTTGGTTTTGGATTTTAATTTTTAGATTTGGTTTTTGGTTTTGCTTTACATTTTTGTTTAAACCTGTAAATTATTTAAGAAAAATAAAACAATAAATTATTTAAAAGTTATCATTAAAATTTATCAAGATAGAGTGATTGTTATTTAAAATAAAAAATACTAACATGTTTTAAAGTACATGATTTAAATAAGTGATTAATAATAGATAATTTTGTTTTGTTGAAAATATTAAATATTTTTGGGCTAAAAAATATTAGCATGTTTTAAAGTACATGATTTAAATAAGTGATTAATAGTAGATAATTTTGTTTTGTTGAAAATATTAAATATTTTGCTTCATCTGAGCTTTCGTTAAAGCCTAATGGACTCACCATATCTTCTTTTGACTTCATGTGATGCACGCCAGGGAACAGTGACATGCCAGAGAAGTCCAAATAAGCTTGCGTTCAAAGAAAGCTCAGTTTATTTTCATTTATACTAACATGGCTTAGAGATCCAGCATGATGATTATAAGTAAGCGTTGACGCTGTATCGTTTTCTTTCCTCACTTCGAGTCATCACTGTGATGTCTTTGGTGGTGTTGGGAGAATGATTTCTGTCTCAGCTTCTTTTTTGCTTCCTCTGAAAGCAATGAACCAAATTACAAATGAAGAACCGGGGTTTTGAAGCATCAGTTTATTCTTGTTTATAGCTTTGATACAATAAATATCGATGAGTATAGATTTCTGAAATACATACCTGTTAGGTTGGTGACTTATTGATATACCATGTTTTTTACCTGTTTTAGTCATGGTATATTAGTGTTTTTACTACTATTTACTATACTATAGAAGCTTTTAAGAGCATATTTATGAGTTCATGAGTATTTTGGAAGAAAATGATGTTTTGGAGCATTTTGAAGAGAATTTGAAGAAGCACTCGATTCAGAATCGATCACGAGGTCGACACACAGAGACTCGGATTGACCGACATGCACCCTGTATGATCGATCAATTATCAAGACCCATAAGCCAATTTGAGAGCCAAGTTAACTTGAAGCCCAATCATCATCAAATGACGATTTTACCCCTAACGAGTTTTAACCTAAGTTTATATATTTTGCCAAAGTGTTAGAGGCAAGAGAGAGTTTTATTGTATTCTTTTCACAGCAAAGTTTTAGGGTTTATAGTTTAGAGAGAAGATCTTCAGAGAGATTTGAGATTGGAACTCCAGTGTTTTCTACCTATCTATTTATCTATAATATGCAGTTTTATTTATCTATCTGTGTTATGAATTGCTTAGCTATGTCTGAGTAGTTTACTTGTTAGATTTAGGGTTTAAATAGGTTAGTAGTTCCAACTATAGGATTGCTAGTTGTGATACTCATTAATAAGATGTTTTAATTCCTCATGGTTCTAAAGTAGCTAACTAGAAACATTGAATCCTGGATTATTTAGGTTGGGTTAGAGACATTTAAGTGATTCTAAATATCCTAAACACATCTTTATTAAGCTAAGATTTATTAGAAATATAATTAACACAATTTGATTTAGAAATCTTTAGTGAGTTTAGGTTAACTCGTGTGCATTGCTTGACCGGAGTCATCGATCGATCTTTCTAACAGAAATTGGTCGATGATGAGTTTAGTGTATCAGTCAATTTTCCTATAGATAATCGCTCGACACTGTCAATTGCGACCATCTGGTCTTTAGACTTATTTATTTGAACATTAGTTTAAGTAATTTGTTCAACAAGATAGTTAATGCTCTATAGTATCTCGCAAGCAATTAGATAGCATACATCCTATATAATTATAATTCTGAAAACCTGAATAAAAACAATAAGTCTAGCATATTTTCCATTTCAGTTTTAAAAGTCTTAATTTCCATTATGATTAAGTAATTGTCCTGCTTAATTGGAATATTTCATTTTGCTAATTTATTGTCTTTACTATTTATACATCCGCTTAGAGTATTATTTAACTAGATCTATTAGGTTCTTTAGCTCCTTGTGGATTTGATCCCTAAATACTACAGTTGAACCTCTTATTTGAAAGAGTAATTCACTCCTTAGGGTAATTTCAGTGATATCACTTATTAAGAGTTTAGGCTCTTTGATTGTTTAACGTGATTTTCTTGTATTTTTGGATACTCAAGTTATTTCTTTTCTTTGTACTAACTCTTCCCCTGCAAAACAAATATTTAAATCTCTCAACACACGTGATCACATAGACATACATATTAACAAATTTTGTAAAACTCGATTGATTGAAACCTTACGTTGAAGTTCTTCATGGTACTTCAC
The DNA here is from genome assembly GCA_932364175.1 of Eruca vesicaria subsp. sativa. NCBI lineage: Eukaryota > Viridiplantae > Streptophyta > Magnoliopsida > Brassicales > Brassicaceae > Eruca > Eruca vesicaria. Next base: position 215,209 of record CAKOAT010191821.1, on the reverse strand, counting down.
ATCCATTTCTTTGTTATGAGGGCAATTAGGTAATGTCCAAGCGTAAGGATTTGTGTTATGGTACTGAATGAATAGAAAAACTACATAAAAGAGCAAAACGTTATCAGTCTAAAAGTATATATACATGACGGTAATATCATTCGATATTTGATTTAAGTTCAGAGTTCTTTCTATACCTTTCACATGAGAGCAGAAGAGGCAGCTCTGCATTTTTCTGGATTAGATGATAAATTACATTAAAGATCAACCGCTTTTTTCAGAAACTTAAAGTGTTCACTCTAATTAACAACCTCCATACTGATGTTGTGGTCTAAACATCTTAGTTAATGAAGCTGGTTCTTTTCCCATAATTCTTTATTTGGTAGATCTTCAATCTACAGCGACAAATCCACGCACAAAAGTCATCCAAAACTTCAATCTAGAATGAGTTAATTCTGCATATCATTTTTAATCTATTTCTCACTTACTTTTTTTCTTTAAAAAGTGGTCTTCTGATTAGAATCTCAGAGATAGCACAGTCCGAGACACAACATAACTAATCACAACTTTTTTTTTGGATATAAACTATTTCATCTTAGTGTTTTGAACCCAAACAAAACAAAAAGAACTAAAGAGCACAACTCAAACATAAATTAAAGACCCGCAAACATAAACGTAAATGCTGAAGACACTACCATGGTGGAGATGATGTTCAAAGTACCTGATACCCAACAAATGTTTTAGATATCCACCGCGTTTTAGTTTGGCCTCCTAGAATAGAAGTAACCTCACCTGGGCGATGGAAGAGCAGTGACCAGCCTTCAAATCACCAAGAAGAACATATGAATTAGCCAATGATTAAGGATTTTTTTTTTTCTGAGTGGTCACAAAATCTGAGGATGATGTTCAAGTATAGAAGGCTTACCCTTTTATAGGTTAAGAAATCTGTGTTGGAATTGGATGAGTATTATTGAAGAGACGCCGTGTTTGATTCGCGTCTGTGGAATTAAGACACTTGTTAAAGCCAAAAAATGAAGATAACTTGTAACGTCTGGTTAAGGACCAAATACGAAATGCCGGTTGCTTGATATCATAGTTCTTGAGAACGATTTGTTTAACAAACCAACAGACACTATGATAGCTTCAGAAGAACATTCTCGACGGCGACAAAGGGAGAGGGTGGTAACCCTAATCCCGTGGACTGGACCAGTTTTTTAACGGGCCCTGATATTTTGAAAGCCCACATCAGAAAACGGAACAAACAAAACGGTGACGTTTGCTAAACATCCACATGTCAAAACCACAAACACCCTATTAGTGATATGGTAGTGTTAAAAGATAGAAAAGTCTTTTTTATAGTAATAGATATAGAACAAAATGTAGGCAAACACATATCAAATGGTTTTGTATGGTTTTGTCATTTTATGGTTTATTAGGGCCTGACTGGTTTCTCCGCCATCATCCACAAATGCAACTTTTGCGGTTGGTAGCGATTGTTGGCGTTTTATAACAATCATAAAAATGCTATAATCCGTTCCAAATCGCTCCGAATCTCTAAAATTTAAAAGCTGTTTCCAGTTAGTGTTTGCAGTTGCGGGCGATTGCAGGAGGATAAAATATTTTTTTTCCAAAAAACTATATAAATATAAAAATAAAATATTCAATAAAAATTTTAAATTAAAATACCAAAATATATATATATCATATTTTAATTTATATTATAAAATTTCCAAAAAAAATATTTTTGATAATTTTTTCAAAATTTAATAGTACAGTTTTATCAATAAAAGTTTTATATTTATTATTAAAATATGATTTTAATATTTTTGTAATTATATAAATTATAAATGTTGTTAATTTATTATTTAACCGCTGCTGTATTTGGTAGTTAATCAGTCATAAGTATCCCGTAAATACATCAATTTTAACCGTTAAACTAGTCATTTAAATTTTTACTAACGCTTAAAACCGTAATCTCATGCATCCACAAACGCCCGTAACTGCAACCACAATCGCTGCGTTGCAACCAATCAAACCCTTAATAAGGCAAACGTGTGTCTTGGTTTAATTTAAAAATAAAAACTCCGTGTTTAATGAGAACTAGGATAAGACCTGCGCCTTGCGCAGGATGAATATATGTTATTAAAATATAAAATTTTAGTATTGAGAAATTTTAAATTTACATAGGATTATTTTTGTATGTATTTGAAATTTTAGAATTTTGGAATTTTTATATAATTATCTACACGTAGGATCATAAACAATTTTAATTAGAAATGTAGATCAAATCTTAGAATTTAATGGATTTGATTTCATATATCTTTTTACTTTTCAATGTTCGAGTGATGAAAAATAAATGGAGTGTCGCTGGGCTTGATTGGTAGAGTATTATCAAGTTCCCTAATATTTTTTAAGAAGCAATTGGTAAAATATTTACATTTAAAATATATAAAGTTTCTAAACTAATTTAATATAATTTATTTATTTGTCTAATAATATTAGAAAATTATATTTTTTACAAATTATTATTTTTGAAAATAATTTTCAAAAACAATATTTTAAGTTTTTCAAATACAAATAAACAATTTAAAATTAATTATGGTCATGATTTAACATAACCATAATGATTTAAAAAATTAAAAAAAAATTAAAAGTTAACAAATTAAAAATTTACGAAGTTTTATATCATGAGTTAACAATTTAAAAATTAATTATGGTTATGAGAAGTTTACATTCACGTGTCAATCCTATTTATCTTCCATTTTTCTCTTGTTATGTTTTTTTTTTATATTTTGGTTATTAATCAATATAAATATTTATTTTGAATTTTATTCTCATTTCGTTTGTTTGTTTTGACCTGAAATTTAGAAAATATTTAAGATTTAAAATAATTAAACAGATACATACTTAGATTAAGATATGCACTTTATGCATAATAAGTATTTTATATTTATTATTTATTTTATATTTTTCTGCATATTATAAATAATAAAATAATAAATATATATATTAAATAACTAAGAAATTAGTTACTATTATGTAATAAATTGGCGTATGCATTTAAATTTAACTATTACTCTTGTTTATTCACAATTAGGGTAAATAAATCAAAATAATCAATCTTATATATTGTATATGATATATAATTAAATTTTAATATGGATATTTATTAAATGAGGTTTCTACTCATATGATTTTATGATTATTTGCATATTTTTGTAACAATACTTTACACCAACGAAATTTTTTAATGTGAGATGTTTAGTAATTTCAATAATTTATGATCATTTAAAAAAACAATGACATATTTCAAAATTAAAATATTAACTTTCAATATATGTTCAAGGCAAATATCAAAATATAAGTATGTATTTTCATACGATGTATAGTTTAATTAAAATGATATGAAATATATATATAAACTAAAATTATTTCTTCATATGGTCTTATAATCATTATATATTAGTATAGAAAAAAAATTAAAACCTTGATCTTAAAAGTTTATGTGGGACTTTTAGCAGTTTTATTAATTTATACTCATTTTGAAAAATTCGAAATACAACATACACAAAAAAAAAATCTAGATTTTTATTATATGATTAATGTAATTGTGTAATTTATTTTAATAATAAAGAAATAAACAAAATGAAAAAAGTATACAGATTGTTATCAAATCTTTATTGTTGAAAATCATTAATTATCATATATATATTTTAATCACATTAGGTAATTCCGTAGGTTTTATTTAAGGAAAGCATGCGAGACAATAAATATTTGATATATGCGATCAACTATAGCCTACGAAATATTATATTGCTAGAGAATATAATTTTAAAACTATACATTATATCACATGCTCTACAATCCTTGGAATTTGAAATAGAAGCCAAAGAGATATGCCACGTAGGATTGGGGTTATTTTTAATTCTTACAAACTTAAGGTTACAACTTTTTAAATGATTCTCAAATAATATATAGGGGATGACATTTTTTGGTAATTTTTGTAGAAAAGTCAGGGTTAGGTACAAAATATATTTCTCTTTTGATAGTTTAGATTAAATTTTAATAGTTTAGATTAAATTAAGTTGGGGTATCAGGCCGAGTTAGTCGGTGGGTTTGTCACTTGAGATAGATCCACAGCAACACTGAATTATTAAGTGTTGTCTAATTTACAACAACACGGTTAAGTACACACTCTTCATCCAAGACAATAGTGAAACTAAATATTCCTGATTCTACAGTTATCTTTGTTGTTTAAAGTAACGACGTCTGGTTCTAGTGTATTGGATCAGTTAGCACTCATTTAAGTAAAAGCAATGACTTACCAAGTTTTTTTCTATATACAACTATCTGCGCTCAAAATGATACATATTTAAAATTTTCACACATATTAATAAAATATATTAAATTTTATTTATTAATACATACTAGTGATTAGTAATTTTTACTTCATATATTTCTAAACCAATAGTAAGACTTTAAAAATGTGATTAAGGTTTTTGAAATTCACAAAACGCATTGAAAATATAAAAATACATCTCTTTGAAACAAACTATTTTTCTTCAAAATATGTATCTTTTTGAAACGGAAGTATTATCTAATAAGATTTCACTTTTTGAAACTTAGGCTCTAGAGAGTACTTGATTTTTAAAACAAATCTTTGATCCGAATACATCCAAAGTTTTATATTTGCTATGTTTCATATTAAGTAGCGTTGTAGAGAAATTTTGTTTGTTACAAAATAAGTGTCATTTTCAAATTTTAATGAAAAAAACTATTAATCTTAGTCTGTAATTTATTTTCTATCAATTGAAATATGATTTTGTGTATAGATAATTGTGTTTTTATGTATAAATATGTAAAATTAATTGTTTTCTTAATCCATGTGTACAAAACTTAAGTGACATCCCCTATATATTAATCCTGAAACATTATAACATGTTTTCGTAGCCACATATTATCACTAGAATAATTCTCAGAATCCTAAGAAAAGTAAGTTGGTTCATATAAATATATATATATATATATATATATATATATATATATATATATATATATATATTATACTTTTTATTAAACTAACTATCATTAGTTATTAGTGTACAAAATAATATTCTTTCTTTCATTAAATAAAAAGCTAGGGAATTACCTAAGATGATTAACATATATATGACAATTGATGATTATGAATAATACATATTTGATAAACAAAATTTGTATCCTTTCTCTTTTTTTAAAAAAATTTTATATTATTAAAAATAATTAAAAATCACATTAATCATATAATAAAAAAATTAGATTTTTCTTCTATGTTATATTTAGAATTTTTTAGATGACTATAAATTACTGAAAATGTTAAAATTTTTACACTGAAACTTTATGATTAATGGTATAATTTGTTTTTGTTCAGATAAGATACAAATGATTATAAATCGTATGAATATGAAATCTCATTAATAGATATTCATATTATATATATACTCATATTATTTATATATATATATATATATATATCAATATCATTTAAATCAAATGATATACTATATAAAATATATAAATATGTTAATTTCAAAAATTTCAGTGAACATTTACTGAAATCTTAATATTTTAATTTTGAAATCGTATTTGAATAATCTAACATTTAAACTTTTGTGATTTATTTAAAATTTTTGTTAGAGAAAAATATAAAAATGTTAATAAAATCATATGAGTACGAAAGGTTAATAATAAATATATATTAAAATATACCATATGTATATATATATATATGTCAATATCAATAATGTTTAATTATATACCATATCCCCTATATATTTTATGTTAGAGCATTACAACATCTTTTCGTAGTCACGTGTCATCACCAGGACGATTCTCAAAATCCTTAAAAAAATAAGTTGGTTCATATAATTATATATTACTAATTTTTATTAAACTAACTATCAAATTGATAATTATTGTACCAAAGAATATTCTTACTTTCCTTAAATAAAAGATACAGAATTACCTAATATGATTAATATATATATACATGAAAATTAATGATTATGAATAATATAAATTTGATAACAATTTTTCTAACCCTTTTTCCTTAATTTATACTATTAATAGAAACTAAACAATCACATTAAGAAAATAATGGAAAATTTAGATTTTTTTCTTAAGTGTTATATTTAGAATTTTTAAAACGATTATAAATTACTAAAAATGGTAAAAATCTAACATTGAAGTTTTTTAATCAATGTTTTAACTCTTTTTTGGTCACGCAATATAAAAATGATAATCAATTATATGAATATAAATCTCATTAATAGATATTCATATTATATATATATATATTAATATCATTTAAATTAAATTATATATTATATAAAATGTTAATTTCAAAATTACAGTGAAAATTTATTTAGATTTTAATTTTTTAATTTTGAAATGAATATTGGAATAATCTCACATTAAAATTTTTGTGATTAATGGTTTAAATTTTTGTTAGAACAAAATATACAATTATTAACAAAATCATATGAATAGAAAGTGTCAATAAATAATATATATATATATATATATATATATATATTTATATATATATTTAACACACAAAACACCAAAGGAATAGATTAGTGATTGTTTTTGACTGGTGGTCACTATCTAACATACAAAAACAATTGATTAGTGATTCCTATTTATGTTAGATAGTGACCACCAGTCAAGGAATAGATTAGTGATTGTTTTCCAAAACTCTTTTAGTGGTTGCTTTGCATGATCGAGTCAACAATATATATATATATATATATATATATATATATATATATATTGCTGAAAATTAAACATATGAAACAAACAGAGATTCTAGTCAACAAAATTAAATTAAAAATCAATTAATTAGAATCAAAAATATTAATATATGTTTGGTTTCGACGGTAAATTTTCATTACCAAATTCGTCCAATAATAATGAGTACATATATAGCCAGAATTAGTGTCATATTTAGCTTCATATTTCCTAATTTCAATACTCATACAGCAATCATGCATTAGAATGAGTGAATAAAAAAAATTATTACTTTTAATCTATAGATATTAGAAATTCAAAAGTCACAAATATTAGATATAATGCCCTTTATCAAAAAAAAAAAACTATTAGATATAAAGAACTATGGAACGAAAATTTGCATGTTTATATAATGTAAGCTTATTTGTTTTTTTTTTAAAGTTTGTGTAATTGGTAGGTGCAATTAATTATATCTTATGGAAAATTAAACCTATAAGAGTTAGCAAAAACTAATATAAATTTATTATGAATTTAAGAAGAAAACAAACATGAGTTTAGGGTTACCAGCTTTGCAAGCAAATCCCATAATGATATCAATATCTCACTATTTATTTTTATGTAACTTGCGCTTCACTACAGTTCTAAACTTGCCGTCATTGTAGTATTCACTGATAAATCAATGCATCAAAATATATTACATTAATGATTGCCATATGTAATGGTAGTATTCCAAATTTATTTGTGTTTCCAAATTGAAAGAATAAATAGTTCAAATCGTCATATTAATGGATTTGACTTGTTCAAAAAGAATATTAGAATTTAAAACTACATAATTTAGGAAACAATAGTTGTCATAGCAATTTTACACCTACCAAAAATGCAACATAATTATACAGTCATTAACTCCAGAAATATATTTTCACCAAATTAATTTCATAAAATCCCATAATATTTATACACTAGGATAAGACATGCGCCTTGCGCAGGGTGAATATACGTAATTAAAATATAAAATTTTAATATTGATAAATTTAAAATTTACATTTAATTGTTTTTATATGTATTTAAAATTTTAGAATTTTGGAATTTTTAAATAATTTTCTATACGTAGGATCAGAAACAATTGTAATCAGAACTGTAGATCTTAGAATTTAATGGACCCGATTTCATATATCTTTTCACTTTTTAGTGTTCTAGTGATGGAAAATAAACAGAGTGTCATTGAACTTGATTGGTAGAGTATAAACAAATTTCCTAATGTCTTTTTAAGAAGCAGTTGATAAAATAATTGCATTTAAAATATATAAAGTTTCAAAAATAATTTAATATAATTTATATTTTAGTATAATAATATAAGAAAACTATATTTTAAAAAAAAATATTATTTTTAAATAATTTTATAAAAAATTATGTTAAATTTTAAATTATTTTTAAAAACAATATTTTAAGTTTTTCAAATACAAATAAAGAATTTAAAATTAATTATGGTCATGATTTAACATAACCATAATGATTTAAAAAATTAAAAAAATTAAAAATTAACAAATTAAAAATTAACTCAGTTTCATATTATGATTTAACAATTTAAAAATTAATTATGGTTATGAGAAGTTTACGTTCACGTGTTAATCCTATTTATCTTCAATTTTTTCTCTTGTTGTGTTTTTTTTTTATATTTTGGTTATTACTCGATATGAATATTTATTTTGAAGTTTATTCTCATTTCGTTTATTTGTTTTGACCTGGGATTTAGAAAATACTTAAGATTTAAAATAATTAAAAAGATACATACTTAGGTTAAGATCTGCACTTTATGCATAATAAGTATTTTATATTTATAATTTATTTTATAATTTTCTGCATATCATAAATTAATAAAATAATAAATAAACATATTACATAACTAAGAAATCAGTCACTATTATGTAATAAATTGACGTATGCATATAAATTTAACTATCACTCTTGTTTATTCGCAATTAGCGTAAACAAATCAAAATAATCAATCTTATATATTGTATCAGATATATAATTAAATTTAAATGATATAAACATAGTAATATGACACACTTTTAAAATTGATATTTATTAAATGAGGTTTCTACTCATATGATTTTATGATTATTTGCATATTTGTGTAACAAAAATTTACACCAACGATTCTTTTTGATGTGAGATGTTTAGTAGTTTCAATAATTTATAACCATTTTAAAAAAACAATGACATATTTCAAAATTAAAATATTAACTTTTCAATATATGTTGAAGACAAATATCAAAATATAAGTATGTATTTTCATAAGATTTATAGTTTAATTAAAACGATATGAAATATATATATAAACTAAAAATTATTTCTTCATAGGGTCTTATAATCATTATATTTTAATATAGAAAAAAATTAAAACTTTGATCTTAAAAGTTTATGTGAGACTTTTAACAGTTTTAGTAATTTATACTCATTTTGAAAAATTCGAAATACAACATACACAAAAAAAATCTAGATTTTTATTATATGATTAATGTAATTGTGTAATTTATTTTAATAATAAATAAATAAACAAAATGAGAAAAAGTATACAGATTGTTATCAAATCTTTATTGTTTAAAATCATTAATTGTCATATATATATTTTAATCACATTAGGTAATTCCGTAGGTTTTATTTAAGTAAAGCATGCAAAACAATAAATATTTGATATATGCAACCAACTATAGTCTACGAAATATTATATTGCTAGAGAATATAATTTTTAGACTATACATTATATCACATGCTTTAGAATCCTTGGGATTTGAAATAGAAGCCAAAGAGTTATGCCACATAGGATTGAGGTTATTTTTAATTCTTACAAACTTAAGGTTACAAATTTTTAAATGATTCTCAAATAATATATAGGGGATTCACGAATACAATTCAATTTTGTTTGATAGACACGAAACCGGTTTCTTAAACCGAGTTGGGTGTTTATTAAAAAATCTTTTTTCTAATTTCAACAGATTTCAATTGATATACGATAAAATCTATTAATATATTTATTCTGTTAATTTATGATAAAATCTATTAACAAAATAATGGTTTAACCATATGGTTCACTTAATAATTCATTTCGAAGCCACGACAATCATTAGAGTAATGTTTGTATCATTATACTCAAAATAGTTCCATGACTTCTTACATATTTTATTGGGAATATGAAAAACCGATGATAATTATATATCGCCATTTTGATTTTGGTGGTTTGTATACATGATGAAAATGACCAATATATCATTCTGTCTTGATTTTATGTAAAAAAAATAATCATAGAGTATAAAGATGTTGGTGAGTTCCTCCTCGTACATAGTCTATGGAAAATCAAATTATCTTTTTGGCATGACAAACCAATTAAGTGAACGTTCACTATAGAACCAGTTTCTAAATCTAATAATGGGGACGCATATAATATATCATGGGTAGTTAAAATCTAATAATCAATGGCAAGATAAGTAATTAACATAGTAAGAAGAGTGTCTTTAAATAAATGGTGTGGGAACAACCGCCATTGCCCTCTCAAATTGACACGAGTAACGAGAACCAGATCATAAGTCTGGGGAATATCTGTCTGGTGGATGGGTCGTGGACCTCTACAGCCCAGTATAGCGGATGTGGATGGGTATGGCAGGATAGTATGGGTAATGGTCAGTTGATGGGATTGCGTAATTTTGATAGAATGGATCTGCTTTACATTCTGAGCTGGAAGCACTGCGGTGGGCAATGGAGAACATGCTTCAACATTCGCCATGTCAGAGCTTTGGGACAGACTGTAAGGAAATGATATCAATGCTAAGGAACTCGCATGATTGGCCAAGCTTCTCAACGGAACTGGAAAAGCTCACTACCCTGAAGATTTGTTTTCCCGACTTTAATATTGTCTATGTGCCTAGGACACATAATTGCTTTTCCGATTCACTAGCTAAGACTGCTCGATCCTTCTATCGAGATTTGGTGTATGTAGGTTGTTTTATTCCGGTCTGGATTCCTAGACCACCTCAAGCTTGAGTAATAGATCAGCCGTTCGTTGTCAAAAAAAAAAAATGGTGTGGGAGTGATTGTGATGTTGCCACATAGAAAATGACATTTTGATAATTATACATGACGTAAAGGTTATTTGATAATAGTGCTCCTCAACTAATAAGAAAGGGAAAACTCTTTTGTTGTGTCTGCATGAAAATATCTATTAATTTCAATACGATAACATATATTTCATTCGTTTCAATTTAGCTATCTTTTTAGAGTAAAAATTTTGCTTCAAAATAAATGGTGTTTTGTGATTTAAACAAAATTTAGCTATCTTTTTAGAGTAAATTTTTTGCTTCAAAATAAGTGGTGTTTTTATGATTTAAACAAGATTTGTTAACTTTATATACTATTCTATTTTTTTATTGGTTACAATATGGCTACATTTATAGGTGATGATGTTTGTATTTAGAAAATATGCAAAATTAAATATTTTAATATACTAAAAGAGAAATATTACAATCTATTATATATGACATACGTCATCACTATAATGATTCTTAGAATCGTTAGAGAATTAAGTTGATCCATCTAAACATATACTAGAATATCTATTAAATAAATCATAAATTAATTATTAAAGTACAAAAGAAATTTTCTTTTTTTTTCCTTAGGTAAAAGCTAAAGAATTACCTAATATCATTAAAATATATATCTCAATTAATAATTTTGAATAATAAATATTTGGTAACAATTTGTCTACAATTCAGCAAATTCATTTATATTATTAAACTAAACTACACGATATATTCATCACATCTTAAAATTTTATTTTTTCGTATATGTTATATTTTAAATTTTAAAAGATGATTTTAAATCACTAAAATTTTTAAAATTCTTACATTTTAAAAAAATATCAATTGTTAAATTTTTCTTAAAACAAGATAAAAATGATCATAAAACTATATGAATAGAAATTATCATTTAATATATATATTCATATTAAAAGTAGATATATTTGAATACTGTTTAAAGTAAATTATACCATATAAAAATAAATATTTTTCTTAATTTTGCATCGAATAAATATTGAAAATTTAAAATTTGAATTTTTAAATTTGCATTGAATGTTTAATTTTATTCTAAATTACTAAATTATTAAAAGTCCACACTGAAATTTTGTTTTACAGAAGTTTGAATTTTGTTGTAATAAAAAAACTGATCATAAAATCATATGATAACAAAAGGTTATTTAGTATAAAATCATATTAAAGTATACTATATATGTATGTTAATATCATTTAAATTTAAATAAATATCATACAAAATATGTAAATATGATTGTTTTGATTTATTTATCATAAAAAGATTGTAAATAAAAAGAGTTATTATTGTTATTTATGTGTCGTACCAATTTAATTATATACGTAATAGTTATTTGATTCTCAGAATATATATTTATTATTTATGTAGAAAATAAAAATAAATAATAGTCTTAAATCATTTACAACAAATTTAAGCAATACATATAAAACGGCTTAAAATTTTTAGACTGATTAGTAGAGTACTTCATGGAAACTCACGGAATCTTCTACAAACTTTAAAGACCTCAGAAACAAACCTACAGTTTTGGTGAAATTAGTTGAAGTACCGTTGCATGGTTCCTCAACTACTTCTTCTTGTTCAGCTTATTTGTCCTCAGTGTCATGAAGATGATCAAGTGCAACTTTTGGCTTTTTCGCTTTTGAAGAATATTTTTCATTCTTCTCCTAGATTATGTTGTGAATAAACCCGAATCAACTCAAAGAAAGCAAAAGAGGGGAAAATTACGAATCAACTCAAAGAAAGCAAAAGAGGGAAAAATTGCCAAATATGACTCAAAACTTGGTTTCAAATGCAAAAATAGACCCAAACTTGAATAAGATGGAAAAGTAATCTAAAAGGTTATTGAAATTACAACTACCCCCTTGTGAACAAACAAAAAACCCAATTTTTTTTTTACATTTCTAACCTCCGCAACTATTATGTCCAGACGACTTTTAAGTTAGTCGTCTGGACGACTTACTTGAATGTTGTCTAGTATAGTTTTTCTTAAAAATAATTTAAAATTTTTGAAAAAATATTTTGATAAGTGAAAAAATTGAAATCATATAATTAACAAATTTTTAAGAGATATAAATTAAGATATAACAAAGTTTAATTGTTTTCAACATAGATGAGTGAAAGTAGTGAGTCATGATATTCTTTGGTTTAGGTTTTGCCAACATATGTTTTAGTATTGTATGTGTTTCTTAGGGTTAGATTTTCGAAAGCATAAATTTTTTTTTGAAAAATTTAAAATTTACGTAAGTGTAAACACTATTTATTTCTGTATACAGTAAACACTATTTAAGTATAATTTGATTTTATAAAGTGGTTAGTTTGTTAATTTAGTCAATTTAGTTTAGGGTTTAGGGTCTGGACGACTTACTATTAAGTCGTCTGGTAAATATATTTAAGGCAGACGACTTACTAGTAAGTCGTATGATGTATAGTATTCAATACATGACTTACTAATAAGTCGTCCAAACCGGACCGAACCTTTGATTTTACCAATTTACTTTTAAACTTAACCGGATATTTTACCGGACATATATAAGATGTTTTTTTGTTTTACTCACTTTTTCGCGAAATTGAGAAATCCCTAACGTCGTTTCTCTCAAAGGTGATTTCAAAGGCGATTTCCGTCAAATCTCTTTAATCCATCATTCTCACCGCCAGTTATCTCTCCGCCGTTATCACCGTCGTTATCACCACCGCTGCTTCCTCTATCACCACCGCCGTTTCTTTGTAAACCTTAGCGCCGTTTCTCTTAGAGGCGTTTCGTTGAACTCCGCCGGCAGTAAATTATATCTCTTACTTTCGAGTGATTGATTAAGGAAAAGATGAACATAAAACATCATTCTGGCCATCGTTCTTATCTCGCTTATTTTTCTCACGTCTATTTTTTGCAGATCTATAACCGTTGTGTCAAAGGCGACTATATCTTCTCCGAATTTTCAGGTCGGCTTTACAATGTCTTACTAGAAGTCTTCGAGGACCTATAATTAAGTCGTCTTGGAAGACTTTCCACACGAATTAAATATAAGTCTTTCAACTGGAAGACTTGCCAGGTCTGAAAAGCCTTCCAGACTTATAATTAAAATGTTATACTGGATGGTTGTGTGTTTGAGATGGTTGTCTTTGATTGTTTTGCAGAACATAATGGGTTTTCCAGAACTCCCCCGTAGGATACATACAGTACGGCAAGAGCCCGACGCATTGAATAGCATTTCGTATCATCCGCGTACGAAGTTGTATACTGCTTTAAGGAATGTTTTTCATGATGACGAATACGAAGAGCTGAAGGAGTCTAAGTTGGGAGTTTTCATCAAGTTCCAGGAGCTAGGATTTGATTGGGCTTCAAGGCTGGTTCACTACATGCTCGGTTTCCAGCTCGAAATAAAGAAGAAGTATGAGCTGTGGAGTCTCGTTTTCCACAAACTTTGTGGTTTTCACTGTTAGCGTTTGAATACCTCAGTGGTCTAAACCGCGAGTACATCGAGGACCTTGAGAGACCAAACTGTGTTGTTACAAAGGAGTTGGCTTCTTTCTAGGAGTTGTTGGGAGTTCATGTCGAATCTGGGCCAACTACTCAACAGATAATATCAGCATTTGAGAGATGCGAAGGGTGGTCTCAAGATGATCGCAAGCGGCCTGGGTACCTTTCCTTCTTCACTGGATACATTGAAGGGAGAAAATTTTCAACCCCTACACGGGTTAGTCTGGCAAGGCTACTGATAGAGTTAGAACGGTTTGAGAATTATCCATGGGGGAGAGACACGTTTAAGGTGCTGATGGACTCTGTGAAGGGCAAAGATATTACTGGTTGTTACACTGTTGATGGGTTTATACAAGCTCTCCATGTCTGGGTGTACATAGCTCTGCCAGAATTGGGTGCTAATTATGGTAATCTCATACCAAACAGACCGTCTCCACCGATACTGGCTTACAAGGGTGGCAAAGGACGCAGATGCTTTAAAAAAGCTATTGGCAGACATGTATTTACTTCAATCCAAAAGACTTTTTAAAAACTTATGATTAAGTCGTCTGAAAAGTTTTCCAACTGGACGACTTAGTAGATGACTTATAATTAAGTCATCTGGAAAATCTTCTAGGTGGATGACTTAGTAGAAGACTTATAATTAAGTTGTCCGAGAAGACTATCCAGACGACTTAATTATAAGTCGTCTGCTAAGTCGTCCAACTGGAAGACTTCCCAGACGACTTATTATTAAGTCGCCTGCTAAGTCGTCCAGCTGGAAGACTTTCCAGACGACTTAATCATAAGTTTTCTGCGAAGTCTTTTATTGTTTATAGTGTGCTTGTTTTGTTTTGGTTAATACTGCAGAGTGAAAGTGTTAATGTGGCGAACGCGGGAAGTAAGAGCTTGGTGGGGGGGGGGGGGTAAAGCAAAAGATTTGTCCGCAGATGCTAGTTCCTCGAAAGAGACGAGTATAGTTCCGAGCCAGACCGAGGATAAACCTCCAGAATCGAGCCTTGTTCTATTGGAGAAACAAGTACCCACTGTTTTAGATTTACTGCAAGAGGATGCTAGGTATCAGGAAAAGAGGGAGACTGCTTTGGCAGGTATACGTGTGAATAGTGATTGAACAAGAAACTTGTTGCCTCCCAGCAATCTCCTTATACGACAACGACACGGCCAAAGTGATCATTCCAAAAAAAAGCGAGCTCCAGGCTATAATCCTTTCGGACCACTTAACATGAACAAGTTGAAGGAGCTCGTTGGCTGGTTAAAAACTGATCCGTAAGTGATTGCTTTTCAACATTTTTTGTTTGCAGTGAGTATAACACTTAATACCTCTCAACAAAAAACCACGTGCAGCACCAACTAAGTGGTATGACACCCTCCGAACCTCCTTATCTTAGCTGCACGACTGTGTAAGTCTTCTGCTATGACTTATATCTTCTAGACAACTTACCAGTAAGTCGTCTTGTAAGTCTTCTACTTAGACGACTTACCATTAAGTTGTTTGATATCTTCTGACTTGTATTATTTTAAATGCAGCATATTGATGCTTGGACTAATGTGCTGAGGAATAGGTACGATGCTAAGCCACAACATTTCAGGAGCGACAGGATGTGCTTCCTTGATCATCTCTTTTCTCAGCAATGAAAATTCAACTACCACAATTTTAAGGAATCAGAGCCTGATCAAAATGGTTTAGGAAGAAGACTCCCTGGTGGAGCGTGGAATTATTATTCAGGCGCTGTACCAACATTTTGCTGATCGAACAAGATGTGGAGGGTGGACATTGATGATATCTATGCGCCAGTGAAATACAAAGACTGTCATTGGATTGCTATTTGGATATCGATCCCTAAGAGACACATAGTTGTCTGAGACAGAATTTATTCTTCTATCTACGATGAAGATTTCGCTGTGATAATGAAGACTTTTATCTACATGATCCCTTATCTGCTTGTTGAGTGTGCTATCTATGATGAACAACGTGCCCAATACTCTCTAGAACCATTCACTGTTACCCGTGACACTGATATACCTCAGGTCCGAGCTGGTGATTGTGGCATGTACACTCTAAAGTACATTGAATGTCATGCTCTTGGGATACTATTTAATAAAAAAGACTTTTCTAAGGACAACGGGAAGACTATGAGGGATAAGATGGCGGTGGATATATTTAAAGAGCTTAATGGCCAGTATGAGAAAGAAAACAAGGATAATGATGAGAATGTGGGTACATACGATGGGTGATATGTTTGTATTTGAACTTGATGTGCTGATGTTTGTATGTTTGTATTTGAACTTGATGTGCTGATGTATGATAGATTAGGCTAAATTAGGCTGATGTTTGTATTTTTTGTTCTCGTAACCTATCTTGTGCACAAAAGACTTCACAAAAGACTTACAGTTAAGTCGTGTGGAATGTTGGACGACTTAACTATAAGTCGGAATGTTGTATTATTTTGGAACCTTTCGAATAATATAAATATATAAGTTAGAATGTTGTATTCTTTTGGTAGTGCAATTTCTTAAATTTGGTAGATTTTGGTAGTGCAATTTCTTAAATTTGGTAGATTTTGGTAGTGCAATTTCTTTTAATTAAGTCGTCCAGCTAGAAGGTTTTCCAGACGACTTACCTATAAGTCTTCTACTATTTCGTACAGCTGGAAGACTTGCTAGATTGTTGGTGTGAAAAACCGTAATCTCGAAATCAACGTCTACGATAACTTCTGGAATCATTACTTTCCGCAAAAGTCATTTATTAAAACTCGAGAGTCGTTTTATAAAACCCGAGGACCGTTTTATAAAACTCGAGAATCGTTTTATAAAACTAAAGAACCATTCTATAAAACTCGAGAATCGTTTTATAAAACTCGAGAATTGTTTTATAAAACTCGACGATCATTTTATAAAAACTCGAAGAACCATTTTATAAAACTCGAAGAACCATTTTATAAAACTCGAAGAATCGTTTTATAAAACTCGAAGAATCGTTTTATAAAACTCGAGAATCGTTTTATAAAACTCGAAGAATCGTTTTATAAAACTCAAAGATTGTTTTATAAAACTCGAGAATCATTTTATAAAACTCGAAAGTAATTTTATAAAACTCGAAGATCGTTTTGCGAAACCGCAAAAAAAACTGAAACAGCCGTAAAACGCGAACTAGGAAACACTCGACTAGTTCGCCCACCGGCGAACTAAGCCAGCTCGGCTTAGTTCGCCAATGGGCGAACTAGGAGACACTCGACTAGTTCGCCCACCGGCGAACTAGTCCCATCATGACTAGTTCGCCCACCGGCGAACTAAGCCGGCTTGGCTTAGTTCGCTGGTGGGCGAACTAGTCCCGTCCCGACTAGTTCCCCCACCGGCGAACTAGAGACTTCCCGGATATCCAGCGCCTCGATCTCCCGCATCCCCGATTCGAAACTTACGTCCTTCGACACGGTCGCGTTCCGAATCACGGCCAAAATGTCTCCCGTTTCGTCTCGATCCGTCCTATCGTTCAAGTTTTACGATAAAAACCGTAAAACTTTGTTTTCTCGAAAAGAACTCGAGGAAATCGTATAAAACGGCAACGGTTAAACGAAACACCGAACATTGCCTAAACTATACGATTTATTCGAGATTTCTCGTTAAAATCGTAAAAAACGCGTTTTTAATAAAAACGTCGAGTAAATCATAAAAAGCGCGTTTTTAATAAAAAACGTCGAGTAAACCGTAAAACCTTACTACTAGCTCGAGGAATTAACTAAAAACGACATCAGATCAGGAAACGATCCCGTACAAAGTTGGAAAACGGATTTATCGCAGAACGGCCCGGAAGGTCCTAAAACGCGATAAAAAGCCCATCTCGCGATCTTGACGGAATCTAACCCGAAGATGCGATAACGTTTTGAAGGTTTACTTGCAGAAGGAAAATAAATGTCAAGTTTGAAGATAAAAGGCAGGTTTGAAAATAAATAAAAGATTTCCGCGGAAGAAAAGGAAGGATAGAGAAAAATGGAAGATTCCCGATATACTCAAATCCGGGCGAAATGGAAAGATCGAACCGTCAAGGCCAGGAGTATATAAACCAGAGGCGTAGGGCAGAAGAGGGGGGACGAAAATCAGACCAAAAAGACGGCTGTTAGCTTAGGAATTTAGGACTTAGCGTTTTGAATAGCAATCTAGATCCTTAGAACGTTTCGACGTCTAAGTTCTTCAATTCTTCTTGTAACAGTTGTCGATTCTTTCTTTAATAAAAGCTTTCATACAAGTTCTTATTTCTCTGTTCTTCATTGTTCATCCATATTCTTTTAAATTCGTTTGTTTTAGTGATTTTCGCAGAGATCCAGGATCTCGGGAAAATTAGGGTTTCATCCTAAGTTTCCATATTTGACGGAAAATCGACGGTGTGGATTTCGGTTCCACAGTTTGGCGCTAGAAGGAGGGGGGGGTCGGATTCTATTACACAATAATCGCTAAAGCGAACGAGAAATAACATGCCTAATCTGAACGGCGACGTCATCTCATTCGAGAAAAGAGCAACGATCGATTCGGTCAAACCTCTCAACGATCTTCTCGTCATTGAGCTGACGATCCGGAATATGGATGTCGCAAGGATATTAGTCGATACCGGAAGCTCGGCTGATATCATCTTCAAAAATACTCTCGAGAGAATGGAAATCGATCTGTCTGAAATCGCGGAAAACGTAAGCCCGCTAGTAGGACTCTCGGGAGAAATCACCATGACCCTCGGAACGATCAACTTGGCAGTTCGCGCCGGGAGCATAGTGAAAAACGTCGAATTCAAAGTCGTCGACCGACCTATGTCTTACAACGCAATCGTAGGGACACCGTGGTTAAATTCGATGCAAGCGATTCCGTCGACGTACCACATGTGTCTCAAGTTTCCGACTCCGTACGGGATCGAGACTATATGGGGAAATCGAAGAACCTCGTAGGTTTTCTACGCCGCGGATTTAAAACAAAAAAATCTGCCGGTCGATATCTCTTCCAAAAAGAAAAAGAAGTTGACGTCCCTCGACAACGCCCCGGAGCAAGATAAAACGGAACTCTTCTGGCAGTTGCGAGCGACCGAGGCTCTGGAAGGTAAACGCGAGCCAACCTGCAAACCCGTCATCTCGGTATGCATCGACGAGAATTTTCCAGAACGCTGCGTCGAAATCGGTGAGAACTTGAGCGAGACCTTAAAAGTCGAACTCCTGACATGTCTGAAACAAAACTCGAACACGTTCGCTTGGACTGCGGAAGATATGCCGGGAATTGATATAAACATCACATGCCACGAACTCAACGTTGACCCAACATCCAAACTCGTCAAACAAAAAAGACGAAAACTGGGGCCGGAACGCGCCAAAGCTGTCAACAGCGAAGTCGATAGACTCCTAAAAGTAGGATCGATCACAGAAGTTCGGTAACCTGACTGGCTCGCAAATCCCGTTGTCGTAAAGAAAAAGAACGGAAAATGGCAAGTCTGCGTCGATTTCACCGATCTCAATAAAGCGTGTCTGAAAGATAGCTATCCGCTGCCGCACATTGATCGCTTAGTCGAGGCAACCGCGGGAAACAAACTCTTATCTTTCATAGACGCCTTCTCGGGATACAATCAGATCATGATGAATCCCAACGATCGGGAGAAAACCGCATTCATAGCCGATCGTGGAACCTACTGCTATAAAGTGATGCCTTTCGGTCTAGAGAATGCTGGCGCGACTTACCAACGACTCGTCAACCGAATGTTCTCTGAACAACTCGGAAAAACAATGGAAGTGTACATCGACGATATGCTCGTGAAATCACTCGAAGAGCAAGACCACGTCATACACCTCCAAGAATGTTTCGAGAGGCTCAACCTTCACAACATGAAGTTGAACCCGGCAAAGTGTCGGTTTGCCGTTGCGTTCGGAGAATTTCTAGGGTACCTCGTCACTTACCGCGGGATCGAGGCTAACCCGAAACAAATCACGGCGCTAATAGAGATGGTCTCTCCCAGGACGAAATGCGAAGTACAAATACTGACCGGCAGGGTCGCAGCACTTAACCGTTTTATCTCGCGATCAACGGACAAATGTCTACCTTTCTACGAGACGTTGAAGGGAAACAAAAAGTTCGAATGGTCAGAAGAATGCGAGAAAGCTTTCCAACAGTTGAAACATTACCTAGCTACTCCTCTAGTACTTGCGAAACCCGTAGAAGGAGATCCATTATTCCTCTATATCGCGGTATCAACGACCGCCGTAAGTGGCGTCCTTATCCGGGAAGAACGCGGCGAACAAAAGCCGATCTTCTACGTAAGTAAGAAACTACTAGAAGCGGAGACACGATACCCGATGATGGAGAAATTGGCTTTGGCCGTGGTCATGTCTGCACGAAAACTGAGACCGTATTTCCAATCTCACACCATCGTCGTGCCCACCTCATTCCCTCTCCGCACCATTTTGCATAGTCCCAGCCAATCGGGAAGATTAGCAAAATGGGCGATCGAGCTGAGCGAGTACGATATTGAATATCGCGCAAAGACTTGCGCGAAATCACAAGTACTCGCAGACTTCATAGTGGAACTCCCGACGGGAAGCACGTCCGACCAAGAGCCGAACTCGACCTGGATCTTATACGTCGACGGATCCTCGTCCGAACAAGGCTCTGGAATCGGCATCCGACTTGCATCCCCGACGGGAGAAGTATTGGAACAGTCATTCCGATTAATTTTCCACGCTTCGAACAACGAAGCCGAGTATGAGGCCTTGATCGCGGGACTACGACTAGCTCACGGACTAAAGATTGGTAATCTTCACGCATACTGCGACTCCCAGCTGGTGGCTAGTCAATTCAGCGGAGAATACGAAGCAATGGACGAAATAATGGAAGCGTATCTGATCTTGGTAAAAGATCTAACTCAGAACTTCGATCAATTCGCCTTGACTAGAATTCCTCGAGCGGAGAACGCCCAGGCAGACGCCTTGGCCGCCCTAGCATCCAGCTCGGATCCTGGTATGAGCAGGGTAATTCCCGTTGAATTCATCGAACACCCTAGCATCGGACCGCCCATAGTCGTAAATCTGATCAATGAACCAGAGGACGATGTGGAGGAGAGCCACCCAGCCAAAGATCAGTCCGATTACGGATTCCGACGTCCGTGGATGGAAACGATTCACGCATACATAACCAACGGAGAACTTCCACCGGAAAAATGGGCGGCCCGAAAGATAAAAACCCAGGCCGCGCGGTATGTCGTAATGGACGGAGAACTTTACAAATGGAGATTCTCCGGACCACTGATGACTTGCGTGCAAGGGAAGAAAGCACGGCGGGTTATGCAGGAAGTGCACTCCGGATCCTGCGGAAACCATTCTGGTGGAAGATCCCTCGCAATAAGAATCAAGCGCCACGGATATTTCTGGCCAACGATGGTAAAAGATTGCGAAGATTTTTCGCAAAAATGCGAGAAATGCCAGCGGTATGCTCCGACTATTCACCAACCCGCCGAGGTCCTTTCATCTATCTCGGCACCGTACCCGTTCATGCGATGGTCAATGGATATAGTCGGGTCAATGTACGCATCAAAAAAAAAACGCTTCCTTCTTGTTCTGACTGACTTCTTCTCTAAATGGGTCGAAGCCGACTCTTACACAAGCATCAAAGACGCCCAGGTAGAAATTTTTGTATGGAGAAACATAGTCTGTAGAGATGGAGTACCATACGAGATCGTGACAGATAATGGATCCCAATTTATCTCGACTAGATTCGAAGCTTTTTGCGAAAAATGGAAAATACGATTGACCAAATCGACTCCAAATACCCTCAAGGCAACGGACAAGCCGAGACTATTAATAAAACTATCCTCGACGGCCTAAAAAAACGCCTCGACGCCAAAAATGGAAAGTGGGCCGAAGAACTCGAAGGAGTTTTATGGTCGCACCGCACAACCCCGAGGCGAGCAACAGGCGAAACTCCCTTTGCTCTCGTATACGGAACGGAATGCATGATTCCCGCGGAAGTCGAATTTCCAGGAGTACGTGGAAGACTGCTCCCAGAAAGAGAAGAGGCAAACATCCTAATGCTTCTCGACGAACTCGACCTGATTAACGAACGGCGGGATCAGGCACTCGTTCGAATTCAAAATTATCAGCAAGCGGCCGCAAAGTACTATAACGCAAACGTACGTAACCGCAGATTTCACGAAGGCGAGCTAGTCTTACGAAAAGTCTTCTAGAACACCGCAGAACGAAACACCGGCAAACTAGGAGCAAACTGGGAAGGACCGTACAAGGTCATAAAAGTAGTCCGACCCGGAGCATACGAAATCGCAAACATGCAGGGCATCAAGATTCCCAGATCATGGAACGTGATGCACCTCAAAAAATACTATCACTAGGCGGCACGCCCGCAGAACACTGAACTACGAGACGGCTTGATCCCCTCGAAAGGGTACGTAGGCATCTTGTCTCAAGACAAGACCAGCTGTCCCCCTCGTTCAAAAGGGGGGGGAGTAGGTGAGTATACGTATACTCGTATACTCCCAAAATTTCAAAACTCGAAATTTCTCAAACTTTTTCAGCAAAAGCACCGAAAGAAAAAACGAAATTCTGAATATAGCGAGACGTCGCCAATGTTCGGAAAAACGTTCCTCTTCAAAAACAATAAACAGTCCGTCCGCGACTATAAAATACGCAAAACTTCTTGACATACGTATTCTTCGCGAAGGCCCAAACTACGCAAACATCTATCGCTTAAAAAGAGTTC
>CAKOAT010191821.1:111424-192050 GCA_932364175.1 Eruca vesicaria subsp. sativa | reverse complement strand
TATGGAATCAGGTTAAAATCGCAACAGGCAAAACGAAAGCCGACTAGTCATCGCACAGCCTTAATCCGAAAGTAAACCTAGGTCTTGCCCTAAACCCAGCACACTGGTCGCTAACGTCTCAAGGCATGAATCGAGATCCTAAAGGCATGTCTCTTCGTCTATATCTAAACGCTCACTCGATTTACTAAACATCCTAAAATGGGCAACCGAACAAGGCGATCCACTAAGGGAACGGAATGCGAGACGACAACTCGCGGACCTCCCACAATATCAACTCAAAACAGAAGGTTTAAATAAAAACCGATTGTCCATTACGAAAATAAAAAATTGCTGAAGCAACAAGGGATTCAAAGCCATAAAAGGCCAGTCCCGAACAAGTACAAAAGCCGCGCTCGGCCAAATACATAAAAATCTAATTTTTAAAAGTCTCGTAAGAGACTACAACTTCAAACATTCTCCGCGCACGGAGCCTCATCCTCATCCATCGCATTACCTTCACCCCCGACAGCAACCTCCGGGTCGTCACCCTTGTCCGCATCAGGCTGAGGTACGTCTTCGGCAGCAAGAGTCGGATCGGAATCACTTCCCTCGATAGGAATAGATCTTCCAGTCACACGGACAGCTGATTCCTCGAAACTCTTCATCTTGCGCTGAAGCCTGCGCAGCTCTGAAGCCTTGGATTTCTTTTCATCCTTCGCCTTGATCAGAGAGACCGCGGTCTTTCCGAGATCACGCTCCAGATCGCTAATCCGAGCTTCGAGCCGAGACACCTCCGCGGAACGCACATCTTCTATCACCTTCAGTTTCCCCTCGAGCTGAGCTGACCTCTCCTGCGACTCGGCTAACTCCTTGGCTAAACGCTCAACTTCGGACCCGCACTCTTTGATCATCCCATCGATCAACGAAACAAACTGGAAAAATCAAGAAAGATGGTCAGCTACGAATATATTCTTAAAAACGTATGTTTGCGAACCTATACCTTGGTACGCTGCTGCGACATCGACATCAAGCTCGGTGTCTTGCTAGACGAAGCTCCGGTCTCGGAACCCTTCACGGATCTCTTTCTCGCGGCAGCATCAGGGTTCGGACGAGTTCTCTTGCGGCCTTTTGCTGAAGCGGGCAGCGTCGCGCTAAGCGCCGGAAGTCCCAGGACAATCACCCTCTAGGCCGGAGTAGGAGGCCCTAGAATCGTGACTGGATCAGCCACAGTAGGAGCTGCAGCCGGTTCAACTGCGGCAGGAGTCGTAACTGATTCAACAGCGGTACGAGTCACAACCGGTTCGCCCACGGTCAGAGACACGACCGACTCCACCGTGGTGGGAGCTACGGCTATTCCGACCTCAGCATAAGTAGCAACGTTTTCGGCTGCAAGGAGGGGCGAAACAGCGGGCGCACCCGACGGTTCGATAGTAGCACCCGTCGAGGAATCCGCTACCATATCGGTCGTTTCGTCCAAAATAGCCTTGACCTCTCTCGCAAGGAAGGATGGATCTATCGAAGGTACGTCGCCCGACACAGCATCGCTACGGTCCATCTCGTCTTGAAACAAGAGAAACTCAGAAATCCGAGCTTCCTGCGGATGTGCCGTAGGGTTGTCATTGGATGGGACCTCACAGTTTTGTTGATCACCTTGGGAAGAAGACATCTTAAATTTTTTCTAGAGAGAAGTTGGAGAGAAACTTGAGAGGTGGAAGATATGAGAAGTAATGATCCAATACTTATAGAAAAAAGAGAGCTCTCCCTCGAGACAAATCTTAGCCGTAGATTCCGATTTAAAACTAACTCCGTCCGCCCGCAAAATTTCCTCAAGAAATTGCAGGCTGGGGGGATAACTGTTGGTATCAAAAACCGTAATCTCGAAATCAACGTCTACGATAACTTCTGGAATCATTACTTTCCGCAAAAGTCATTTATTAAAACTCGAGAGTCATTTTATAAAACCCGAGGACCGTTTTATAAAACTCGAGAATCGTTTTATAAAACTGAAGAACCGTTTTATAAAACTCGAGAATCGTTTTATAAAACTCGAGAATCGTTTTATAAAACTCGAGAATCGTTTTATAAAAACTCGAAGAACCATTTTATAAAACTCGAAGAACCATTTTATAAAACTCGAAGAATAGTTTTATAAAACTCGAAGAATCATTTTATAAAACTCGAGAATCGTTTTATAAAACTCGAAGAATCGTTTTATAAAACTCAAAGATCGTTTTATAAAACTCGAGAATCATTTTATAAAACTCGAGAGTCGTTTTATAAAACTCGAAGATCATTTTGCGAAACCGCAAAAAAACCGAAACAGCCGTAAAACGGGAACTAGTCACGGCCCGGCCCAACGAATGCTGAGCTTTACTGGTGCATAGAGATTTAAGACACATCTAGATGCAACACTTTCTTTTCGACTCCTTGTTATCTCCTTTAATACAACAACTCTTTGGTTTCACTTCTTCAATCTTATTCTGATTCTCTGCCTTACCTTTCTTCGCTTACTCTTCACATTCTTTAAAGAATTTTTGGGTTACAGGGATACCCGCAACATCTGCTGGATTTGTCCCAGCCTTAGATTATCTACAATGGGAGTGTTGAATAAAAGATTCAACTGTTGAATCACTATAATGAGGGTGTTGAAAAATGAAATTTGATGATGTGGATTAATTGATGTTAAAAAGATTCAACTAGTTGAATAAGAAGAAAGTGGAGCCCATTGATGACACATGTTACTTTTTAAGAATTTTTGATATTTTGTTATCCTCTTATTTATTTAAAACTAATAATCTCATTATATATGAAATTATTTATTTTATTTTTATATGAAATTTTACTATTTTAAATTCTCTATAAGCATAAACTAGGTTTGTTTAATTTGAAATATAGAAAATTTTTTTTTGTTAATTAGTGAAATAGAGTGTTGAATTTTATTCAACAAGACCATTGTAGTGTTTAAAACTTGAATGTGTGTTGAATGATGAGGTGGAAGAAAGAGAATATGACATGGAGTGTTAAAAAATGAAGTGGAGGGTGTTGAATCTTAAAACCATTGTACATAGTTTTAGCTGTGGCCCTGACATTCAATTTGCGTGGCGAGGTCTAAGTGAGAACCTTGAGCAGCTTAGTGAAGATGTGTAATGGATATTACATTTGGGTTTATTGTGGACATCCAACTTAAAACCAATTGGTGACTAGTGGATTGATCTTAACTCTTTGTATATTACTTAAGATTCCATTGAATTCCCGATGTGAGATATATTATCCCTAATACCCCTCTTCAAGATGATTGCTCTTATCGGCCAAAATCTCAGAACTTTAAAACATTTATACTCGGTCGAGCGAGCCAAGTACACAATTATATCTAGTCGAAAGGTTAAACACGACATTTAAACCTTGTCGGAAAGGTTAATCAATTAATTAGATATTTATGATTATTAAGATCTAGGCTCTGATACTATGTTAGATTTGAGTTTATCATAGGATTTCGACTTTAAACTAATTACCAATTAATAAATTAGCTCTAACTTTTTATATATTATTTAAGATCCCGTTAAATTTCGATATGAGATACATTAATCCTAATAATGGACTTCACAGAAACCCCAAGAGATCTGCTGATGTAGCACCAACATTCAATTTGTTAGCATAACCCAAACTAAGCCTATTCTACGCGAATTATCTCATTCTCTATGGACCATTCCCGGTTACATATATTGGTTTGTTGAAAGAAAATCGTAAGCGAAATCCTAGAAGAGAGTTTTTTTGTGAATATTTATTACTACATAATGATCGAGGAAATACCACGTTTTTTTTTAAGAAACTGTGATTTATTCCTACGCTCTTACAAATTTACATATAAAGTCTATATCTTTTTTTTTTGAAACATATAAAGTCTATATCTTACTTATAAAAATAAAACAGAATTGAGTAACCAAAATAAACAGTATCTATCTCTCATAAGAGTGTCATTTTGACATTTTCATACAAATTAAGAAATAAAAATCATTTATATTTTTAATAATTATACTTATTTAACCTATAGGTTTTGAGATAAGTAAAATTATTTATATGATCAAAACATTTTGCACTTAATACAAATGTTAATATAGATTGTATTGAAATTTTAAAGTGATACTTTTTTGTATAATAAGAAAAGATATAAAAATGACACTTTTATGAAAGGGAAGAAACATAATTTAGCGGTTTGTACCAAGGGTCTGAATATTACAAACCACACTATAATTAATAGTAAGAAAATTGTTACATATATCTATGTATCTATACCTCTTTGTTAATATTAAAACTACACCATGATTGTTACTAGTTCTCCTGAATGTTTCCATTCGGACCTAAGTTAATATCTTGACTGCGTTATGACTATCATATCCATATGGTAATTGTAAACCAAAAACTGAGAATGTTTTGAGCATTGGTATTTCTAATTCCTTAAGATAAATAGTGTGATCATATCAGGCCCGACTCCCTCAACAACTAGATGGGCCCTGGGCAACATTAATTTTCTTTCCTTTGTAAAATAAAAATAAATTTGAAAATTAGATCCTCAATTTATAAGAAACTCAAAATTTAGAACCCTAAAATAATAAAGAAAAATTAATTAGTAATGTAGGGCCTTGTGCATTTGCACACTCAGCTCTCCCATTTGTAGGTTTTCCTCCTCGCCATTGTTGCGGATGATATCGAGTTCGACGGTACGGAGCAAGATATCCTCTCCTATTAGGGTATCTAGAATCAGCGAGAAAATATTTCCTTTAGGGGGAGTTGGAAAATATTTGTCATTCTATGCACAATATGTCAGTATCTTTAAATCATATGCTCTTCCAGGTGTCCCCACCTATGTATATATAAACTCCATTATGAAGTTACATATTGCAAGCACGTTCATGGTAGGATGTTGCTTCCGTAAATTCCAATACTTTTCTATTTTTTTCAGATCCAACTCGCACTGACACATGTGTACGATCAATAGCTCCTATGCAACTACTGGAGAAAGGATAATGCCTTGTATCAGAAGAGAGGGTGGTGCTTACTTGTCGAAGTTCACTTTCTACAGGCTTTATAATATCTTGAGACATGCGAACAAGTGCATCCAAAACTTTATGAAACATTCTATTCACTATCTCTTAATTGCGTTGATAATGTGTTGCAATTGTTCGTTGGACTTCATCATGTGAAACCGTATCAAGAAACATTGCAACAGCCTCTTCTAGACCACATTCTTGAGATTCTCGTAGTTCATAGTCACTACTCAACTTATCACATAATAGTCGAAAAGTTTCTTAATGCATTCGTAGAGTTTTATAGCATTCTTGACCATGGCCCTTTTATCATTTTGCATTGTATGGCACCATCCTCGTCCTCCATAAATTCTCATTAGTATTCTGTCATGGTGTGGATTCAAATATTCACTCTCAAGCAACATCATAATTACTTTAACGAGATTCTGGTTGTAACAAACAATTAGTTCCTCAACAAAAACAAAAGCAGAGTTAATAAGAGAATCACCTCAACACTTTGGATTTGCAAATGAATATGTGTTTGCTCTGCCATGCTATCTCTGCACACACAAAAAACTTTATAATGAAACTAGGGGAAATCTGCGCTAAGTGCGGGAATTTGATATTATTTTTTTAATTGAAAATGGCATATGTCTATTTAGTTATTTAGAAAACTGGATAATGGTTATATTATGAGGTCTTTTTCTTTTCTTTTTTCAATTTATAGTCGGGCAATTATTTGTAGGTTGTGGTGGCCTTATTTATGTATGTAACTTTATTTTTTTCCTGTGAATATAAATCGTATAGAAGACTATATATATAGTTTGTGTGATGTTTTGTAGTCATATTTTGTCTACTGTATTTGGTTCTGGGTATACCTATTGTGTGTGTCCATCAGTTACTCTATTTGTTGGACTTCTAAGTTTGTGGTCTTTGAGTGTATTAATTATCGTTATTTGATTGTATTAGTGTTTAGTGGCATTAGGAGTTTGTGAGTGTTGTGTTTTGAACGTTCGTTTTTATATTGTGTTTTTACATATGTGGGGTAGTGTCATATTGCATGCATGATGGTTTTTGATGTAGTTCTTTTGTTGTTATTTTTTGTTGTAAATGGTTTCATACTGAAAGTGTGTAATCATCAGAAAAAAAATATATTGAGGAGAGAGTTGAAATGCATCAGAGAAAATATATTCTTCAGGTATATCTATGAAAAGTAAACCCATTATCAGAGAAAAATATATATATGAAAACTAGATCCTTCAACGGAAAAAAAATGTATGAGAAGAAGACGAAGAAAAAAAATACAGACACGAAGGATACTACTTTGGATCGGTAACCTCCACTGTTCAAGAACTATTTTAATAATATATATATGCATGGTTTGGTCTTTATTTTCTTTTATACTTTACCATATTCTGTGAAAGTTAAAGTTATTTGGTTGACACTCAAGTAGACGTATCATCATATCATGTGATATGGTTCAGCTTGTCATTATGAAGTAAATGTTAATTCTGCCTGAAGATATAAAACGTATTTACTTAGATTATGTAATTATTTTAAGTTGGTTAGAGATTGGAAAGTATATATAAAGATTATAGATTTTTAAACATAATCGTATCTACAATATGATGTTTTAAATATAGGTTTAATCTATCTCACTATAGAAATAATCACATCTACAATGTTCACGATCCGTAGTCATAGGATAAAGCCGATAGTAACAAAGAATTATTGGAATAAAATACCTCTTATTTTTTAAAAGTAAGAACCAGACATAAAATTACCCAAGAGTCAAAGCAAAACTTGATTATCAAATAGAGAACATGTAGCAAACAGGGAACATGTATTAATTAACAAATACAGGAAGTGGAATTTTAAAGGGGATAATTATTACAACCCGTAGAACACCTCTGCGCTTGTATTTTTGCAAGGAACACACGTGAAACATGAGACAGTGCATTGAAGTTTCTTGGCATAGCTTGAGCAGGAAGCATAGTACCATCACTTGTCTATATTGATGTCAATCACTTTTCTGGTACAGATAAAATCAATGTTCTACATGGCCGGAAAACCTTAATTGCACATGGAAACTTACAAAACCAGTACTAAAACATTATAAATCTGGTTTAGATACCTGCGATGGAGCAGTGATGACAAAATCACTGAGTTCATCCATGCTGATGTAAGCCCAATATTTTCTGATACCAACCTGCAAAATATTTACACATAAGTTTCCCACAGAATCTGTGCATGTAAAAGTCAATGACGCTAATGTTGTCACCTGTAAAAGTGACTCCCCCTTGCAGCTGTTTCCTTTTCAAAGGAAATGTGTGTGCTGGATGTGGCATTCAGAAACAGATGCCCTAGCAAAATGATAGGGGTGAATGTGCTGATCACCACTAATCGACTAACGATATAATTTGAAGTCCAGTTTTTTTTTACCTCCCACCAATTTGGGGTTCATGCTGGTTGCAACAACAACCCGTGGATCAACTCGCATACTTTCAAGCTGATTGTGGAACTTAACAGCTTGGGAGTCGAAGAGACTCATAGTCACAGCCCGGTTACTGAAATCATGCAATAATATAAAATGAGAAAACTGCAGTTATGACGATCGTAAATGGATCAGACGGGAAGTTCAGAGAATTTCTTGTCCATCTTAATGGTTGGCATAACATGATTGTTCTCCTGAGAGGTGTCAGTTACAGTACTTTTCACAGCAATTATTTCAGTAATAAGGTCTGGCATAAGAAGATCACCAAAACAAGATTCTCGAAATTTGTTTATCCCAGTAGTCATAAGAAGAAATAATTATATCAATACCTGGAAGCTGAGTGTTTGTATTGGCAAGATCAATCTCATGATGATTATGGAACCGAGAAGATTCACGAGGTACCGGAATGGCCGGATCAGCGACCTCAGTGAAAGAAGTGGTGTTGCTAAAGCAGATTAGCAGGGAAGAGTCTGATAATCGGTAGTTCTGGTTACATCTTGTAACATCGAAAACGGTCAAGGAATAAACTGACCCCGCTTTCAGATTAGGCCTATGTCTGGTGAGCCGATGGATGCTCATGGTGGCCGACATCATAGTGGCCTGAATACATGTCAAATAGACAAAACAATCATCAATATTTGTAGTAGTTCTAAGTAGAATCATGTTTTGAACAAATTTAACAAACACCAAAATTATAGTAATATGGATTCACGAGGGGTGAAATTGGTAAAGCAGTAGACTGGTTTAAGAGATCCGTTTATGAACAGATGGGGGCATTAATGAAGATACGACAGAAACAGATTTTTTTTAAAGAAATTTAGAAATCTAGATCCAGGAAGGCGAGGTGTGAATAATGTAACCGGTGAAGGAACTCTATTTATGAGCTAAAGGCGGAGCTTAAGAAGATATGAACTAGCGGTGGAAAATAAGCAGATATGTACTAAAGGCGAAGATTAAGAAGATACCTGTGAATCCACGAGGAGAATGTATACTGAAACTTTAGCCTTATTTTACTGGGTTGTTTACCGCATGTCTAAAAGGAATTAGAGAATGAATACGAAGGTCAGAGAACTTATCTTTTTATAGTACGGCAACCACCGCCTTGTGAAATCACTGCCCCCATTGATTATAGATCGTGTGTGATGAATTAATGGAGATTTTTAACGTCACTTTTCCATGAAGGACATCCTTGCGTGATCAGACGAAGAAGATAGAGTTTTCGTCTCCAGTGCCCGTGGATGAAATATTAAAGCTGAAATATCCACGTTATAACTCTATTTTAGTTAACAATTTATTTTTAATCGAAAAATAATTGAAATACTAAAAAACCAAGAGAAGTGTCGATATTTACATAGAATACCTGGGTCAAGCCCACCCATCCAATGACCCACCCGATTGTAATGGGTAAACCGAAAATAACTCAGTAAACCAGAGAAATCCCTAAAATCAAACGCGATCTGTAATCGCGTGACTCCTCCTTCTTATTTCGACGAGCCATCTCCCTTATTTCCTTATTTCTTTAACTCTTCGCTTTCTCTCTCGAAAACTCTAGACTCATCGCAACTCATTTTCTCTTCTCCCAGTGAACTCTCGGAGAAAAGGAAGAGATCTCGCAAATCCCATTTCTACCATCAAGAGGTTAAGCTTTCTACTTTCATCGGTCTAATATTTTTCATTTCATAGGGTTTCGTGAGATCTAGGGTTTCGAAGTTTCGTGAGATATAGGGTTTCGAAGGGTTGTGTCTTGTAAATTAAGACGAATTAGGTATCGAATCGGATGTTGATTTGGTCGTTGGTTGCGTCGAATTGGTCTCATTATGTCATGTCTCTCTCAAGTTGGTCTGATTCGAACATTGTTGTTACATGAATTGAAAATGGCGAAAATACGATGGACTAATAAGAAGGGAAAGAAGAAAACGACGAAAACGAAAGCACTGAAGGATATAGCTACTCCTTCGAAAGAGGTTGATGTTGAGGAGAATGTAGCTACTCCTTCGAAAGAGGTTGATGTTGAGGAGAATGTAGTACCAGAGAAGGGAGAAGAGAGGTCACGAGAAGAGGAAGAGAGACCAGAGGGAGTAAATAATGTAGAACAGTGTGGAGAAGTTAGGAGAAGAGGAAGAGAGATCAGAGGGTGAGAACGCAGTAGAAGAGAATGAGGAGAAGTCAGTGGAAGAGGAAGCGAGATCAGAAGACGATGAGGCTAAGTTGGGTGACAATGAGGAAGAGAGGTCAGATGACGAAGAGGCAGAGGTTGATGAGAATGAGGAAAACTAAGGAGCACAGGAAGAGAGGTCAGATGACGAAGAGGCGAACTTGGATGGCAATGAGGAGAACTCAGGAGAACAGGAACATAGGTCAAATGAAGACGAGGCGAACTTGGACGACGAGGTTGTCTTGGATCAGAATGATGTTGAAGGAGGTGGGGAAGAAGGAGGTACCAATCACTTAAGAAAGGTTAGTTTGATAGATTGGTGATGTGTGATAGTTTCGTGTAGGAGTAGCTTAAATTAGAGAACTAATAAAAGTTAACAAAAATGTTTGTGGCAGGATTCCGGTTTTGAGGAGCCACAGGCGATCAAACCGTTGGGCATGTACTTTCCACCGTCTGAGTATAGGAAGAAGATAAAGCTATCGACGCGGTGTTTTATTGCGGAAGTACTTAAAACCTTTAGGGAATTCGAACCTCTGATGAGTGCGCAAGAGAAGAATTGGTTTGAGAAGCATCCACAGTTCAAACACATATTCCACATGCCACAAGTTGAAAACCACAAGGTAATGGGCATGTGGATGCTCCTTCTCAGAGCCGTACGGATAGTGAGGACAAAAGAAGCATGGTTTGCGGTGAATGGTTGTCCCATCAGGTATGGTATTAGAGAACATGCTCTGATATCTGGCTTGAACTGCAAGAACTACCCACTGAACTACAAGCGCAGTGGAGGCACGAGATTTGTGAGGAAATGCTTTGGTAGTGGAACAATAAGATATCAAGACGTGAAAGCGAAGGTGCAGGAGAGAATGGAACCTTCTACCGATAGGTTGAGGCTGCTGATCTTGTATTTCCTATCGAGTATTATAGTNATGCTCTGATATCTGGCTTGAACTGCAAGAACTACCCACTGAACTACAAGCGCAGTGGAGGCACGAGATTTGTGAGGAAATGCTTTGGTAGTGGAACAATAAGATATCAAGACGTGAAAGCGAAGGTGCAGGAGAGAATGGAACCTTCTACCGATAGGTTGAGGCTGCTGATCTTGTATTTCCTATCGAGTATTATAGTCGGGCAGAGAAAGACTGGTGATGATGCCCCTCCTGTGGAGCCATTCCTGCTGAGAGCAGTTGATGATCTCAACTTATGTAAAACATCTCCCTGGGGTAGATTGTCATTCGATTACATGCTGCAACAGATTTCTAACACTCTGAGGCACTTTGATGGGAATGTGAAAGAAGGTGTGATATGGCCAATTCCTGGTTTCTGTATTGCAATGGAAGTAAGTGTATAGGAGTTTAATGCTTTGAATTTTAATGGAAAATATGAAATTGACAGTTGAGAGTTTTGTGTATATGTGTAGCTCCTAGCATTTGAGGCGATCTCGACATTGGGCGACAAATTTTGAGAGTCAGTTGAAGACGAAGAGGCGAACTTAGACCCAACATGCCCAAGAATGTGCCAATCTAAATTCAAGAGGAGTGAAATGAAGGGATTTCCACTGGCGAAAATAAATAAAGAGCTCGGTCATAGTAAGGTTAGTTGTCCCATGTATCCAAACATTGAAAACTTGTATTGTTATTTAATAAGCCGTTGACACTGCAGGCCATTGAAAGCATCTTGATTAGTACCGTCGACGAAGACACTCTACTAAGTCGGATAACAGAACCAGAGGACATAAGAGATAAGGATGATGTGATTGTTGAGAGCTGGATTAAGAGGTTGGAATGTGGTTATGATGTTAGGTTTGATGATATGTTTGACGAAGATGTGGCTGCCAGAGAAGGCCGTCTCCCTGAGAGTGGTGGAAAGGAGACAGAAGCCAACCCAGCTAAGCAAAATGAATTGGTTGCAGCCATCAATAGCTTGAAAAAAGATATGGGGAGTTGGTTGAGCAGGATGAAGATAAACTTGGAGAATTTGAGGGAATTGAGGGAAGACTCGCTGCATGTGAAGCTTGTGTTCAGGAGCTGGTAGATGGGAGGACTGAGGAGGAGGAAGAGGCCATCTCGAAGAGGCCAAGCAAGAAAGCAAGGAAAAACTGATGTCGCAACCTAAAACTTTGGGTGTTCTATAAGTTATGTTGTTTTTTGTTGTCCAAAAACTGTTTTTAGGTTCCTCTTCGGTTGTAGCAAAAACTATGCAATTACTCTTTTGGTTTGTACTAAAACTATCCTTTCGGTTTGTTGCTTTATCTTTGTATGATGAAAGTGGTACACTTTAGGTATGATTCAGACCAAACATAAAAAGATCTCGAAAAGAGGACTCCACTTCTCTCTTTGACCAGATATTTTATAAATATTGACCAAACTTCGAGACTGCTTGTCTTATTTCTCTGTCTCTCTCCACGAAAACTCCCTCTACTCTCTATCTCTCTCTTCGATCAGATCCAAACAGTTAAGATGGAAGTGGGTTCTTCGTCTAGGGGCCGCAATTCTGGTCGGAGACGGTGTCAGTGTGGGTTACCGGCGGCGATCTCGCAGGCATGGACTGACAAAAACCCAGGAAGAAGATTTTATGGCTGTCCAAGGTTTAAGGTAAGACGTTTTATCTAACTTATTACCGTATAAAGTTTGAAGTTGTTGAGTAGAGTAATTGAATCCTTTTGACAAAGAGGAGATGAGTGCAAGTATTTCTCTTGGTTTGATGAAGAGGAAGGCACAAAATGGCAAAAAAAGCGTTGATTGAAGCTCGTGATGAAATCCATGAGAAGAATAGGGTGATTGAGGAGTTGAAGAAGACCATTTTAGAGATGAGGAACGATGAGATTGTTAGGCAGTTTGAACAATTTCAGCTCTGATAAGTCTTATGTATGATCTGGTTTATGAACTTATGTATTCTTTTAATGTTTGTACTATCTATGGCAAACTATTTTGTCA
Organism: Eruca vesicaria subsp. sativa; assembly: GCA_932364175.1. Classification (NCBI taxonomy): domain Eukaryota; kingdom Viridiplantae; phylum Streptophyta; class Magnoliopsida; order Brassicales; family Brassicaceae; genus Eruca; species Eruca vesicaria. The sequence continues at coordinate 179,465 of CAKOAT010191821.1, read as the reverse complement.
CTGATTAACTACTTAATTCAACCGAGATCTGTAATCCAAACAACATCAAACACATAATCCAAACACAACATAAAACAACTTAATCGAAGCACAACACAAAACTACATAATCCAAGCACAACATCAAACACATAATGTCTTAAGAAACAACATGAAACACATAATCCAAGCACATCAACGTTTTTTCAGCTCAGCTATCTCTGCAGCCATCTCCTTGACCTTTTGTTTTAAGCGGCGAACCTCTTCCTGAACTCCGATAACCCATGGTTGACGGAAATGGAGACCATCATCCTGCCAGTTTCACAGTAGTGTCACATTAGTTGCACTAGTTTCACAGTAGTGTCACATTAGTTTCACATTAGTTTCACAGTAGTGTCACATTAGTTTCACAGTAATTTCACGGAAATGGATGTTACCTTGAACTCCTTGCAAGTGAAGTACCTTCGGCCTGGTAAGAAATCATTATCTTTCGGATTAGTCGAAATCTCGTCGACGATTCGTCCACCACATGGACATGATGATGGAATCCCATACTCAGCATCACACACATACTGAAGCATGTCGTAATGTCTCTTCATCTTCTTCATCTCCCTTCTTTCCTTCTTCTCAATCCATGGATCCATTTCCTGTGGCGGATTACTCACTGAATTTGGAGAATTTGATGATTTTCGAAGTGAGAGAGAGAGAAAGAGAGAGAAAAATAGGAAAGAAAGGATAGGATGTGAGATAGTGGGAATCTGCTTTTTGGCCACCGAAATGTGTTCCTTCAGGCACAATTTTTAGGAATGTCCGCCAAAATTTCCACCAAATTAGAAAAGCCCGCCTAAAAAATAACACGTAGTTCTACCTCAAGATAGTAGTTGTACAGATTTTACAAATAGTTGTACATCTGGTGATTTTCAAACATTTTAGTATTACATGTAATTATGTTTTTTCTCGTAGTTGTACAACAAAGCATAAGATTTAAGAACTTGATTACTGGTGTTTAGAGTGATAAAATTGTATAAATCTGTCGTATATCGCAATGTATCCTTCAGATGTCACATATCTTACAAAATGACTAGAAAAGTGTATGTAGAATGTTAGTTGTTATTTTGAATTGAGAGTAATATAGGTTATTTTAAATTCTCTTCAATATACAAGATTTTATATTCTAACAATATAGATTTCGTATGCTAATGTTCCATTGTTAAATTCAAACATTTCGACCTCAATTCGAAACTCAATGATAGGTAATGAAGTACAACACATAGTTCTCCCCATAGTTTTTCTAATAAAAAACAACAAACATACAGTTCTCCGATAGTGTTTCTAATAAAAACAACAAACATACAGTTCTCCCATAGTGTTTCTAATAAAAAACAACAAACATACAGTTCTCCCCTGCTGATTCTCAAACATTTCGATTCCCGAATAGCAACCATTGTAGGCTTTGTCTTGGACGCCTTTTATTTTGTGTCCGTGGTCGACGCTCCCCTGCTGATGGAAACCGTTTCAATCTTTTTCTCCCCCTCTTCTCAAGGCGATTAGGAGCAAATATCTTCTTTACTTTGATGTAATCAGAGACATCCCATTGACTCCTATCTGGAACCACATATATAGTCTTGTAATATGCCAACGCCCACAGCTCTATCCAGTAGTATTTAGATACCAAATCTTCTTAATCGAAAACGTGATTGCTGTCACCTTTCTTACTGAAAAAGATGTAAGCGGCTAATCCATGGATACAAGGATACTTTTCAACGTCAAAGAACCTGCAGCTGCAGATTTTGGCAAGTAAATTCACTAAATACGGTTTTCCATCACTCCCCATAACACTGTATTCAAGGTTGAAATCGTTTAGCTCCAACACAATAAGTTTTTCTGCATCCCCCCATGTGTCATTCACATAGTTCTCCACTAGAGGTACCAGTCTTCGCTCATTGGATCCTCTAACAGTCTCTTTCCTATGTGCATTAAACCAATCAGCTGTCTTTTTAACTATCGCATCCAGCAACGGTATCAAAGAGTATTTCCTCGCGTCTTTGAACACACTGTTCATCGACTCCACAACATTGCTTGTGTCGATGTTGTATCTATCTCCTGGAAACCAACACCTTGCCCAGTTTTCTTTCTCACTACTTTCCTCAAGATATTTCGCAGCAGATGGATACCGAGTCTTAAAACCAGAGTAAGCAGCCTCGAATTCTGGCACTGTGTACATCCGCGCAATTTCCATAAATCTACATTCAACGACATCCTTATTGACGTTACTTACATGACCTTTAACATTTTGCGCCAAATGCCATATACAATGCCCATGATGAGCCATCGGAAACACATTAGCAATGGCGTTGATGAGGCTTATATTTCTGTCACTCATAAACACCAACTCTGATGAATCCGGCACAACAGTTTTCAACATCACAAAAAACCAACTCCAACTCTCCTTATTCTCACCATCTAATACACCAAAAGCTAAAGGATAGTGGTGCCGATTAGGATCATGTGCCGTCGCAAAAACTAGTACACCCCCATACCTATTTTTGAGAAATGTGGCATCCACGGTTATCACTTTCCTCATCACTTGAAAACCTTCTATGCTAGCTCCCAGAGCGATGAACATATACTTGAATTTCTCTGACTCATCCAACTCTGCGCTTGTTATTGTCCCATAATTCATCTTTTCCAACATGTACAAATAACAAAACAGCATCTCGTAACTTTCTTCCGGAGTCCCACGCAAAACGTTTACAGCTTCGTTTTACCTCGAAAAGCTGTGGAGTAGGATACATGCACACCCAGTTTCTTCCACACCAGTTCAACAATGGTTTTAAGAGGAGGAGTTTCCATTTGTCCGGGATAATCATCATGCAATATCGATGCAACTAGCTGTGGTGTACCTTTCCTCCTTGAGTTGCATTTACTCTGACTTGCCCGAGAGCATGTATGCATGTTGTTGTATGTTCTAATAGAGAACACTTCACTCCTTTTAATCTTCGAAGCTCGTATACCCCATTTACAACCTTCCTTTGGACATTTTAGCACTAATCGCTCTTTATCGGATTTTACGACGTCAAACCCAAAAAATTTCGAGCATGCGCCACGATCCACCACTTCTTGCACTGCCTTTTTACTACCAAACTCTTGTTGTATTTTCAACCCCATACCGTCTTCCCATTCCTCCATAAACTCAACCGGGTTGCTAAGAGGAGGAGCTTCCAAATATCGAGTACTCTCCAAATATCTATCACCCATTTCTGTGTCTTGTCTATCATTTTCATCCGCTTCTCGAACAGCAACAGCATTTTCATCCTCTTCCCGAACAGCAACAGCATTTTCATCCTCTTCTCGAACAGCAACATCATTTTCATCCTCTTCTCGAACAGCAACACCATTTTCATCCTCTTCTCCAACACCAACACCATTTTCATCCTCTTCTCCAACACCAACAGCATTTCCACTACCATTTACATCCAAATCTACTTCTTCATCAACTGCTTCGTCGACTTCTTCTATCATCTCCTCAATCGCCACTATTCCTCCCTCCGATTGATTTTGACGAACTTCATAGTTCATACCTAAGGAACTTCGTTTACCGGCTTTGAGAGTTGCTCCGAGAGTTCTTCTCCACCATTACTTTCATCAACCTTTCCACTACCATTTACATCCAAATCTACTTCTTCATCAACTGCTTCGTCGACTTCTTCTATCATCTCCTCAATCGCCACTATTCCTCCTTTCGATTGATTTTGACGAACTTCCTAGTTCATATCTAAGGAATTTCGTTTACCGGCTCTTGAGAGTTGCTCCGGGAGTTCTGCTCTTCTGCTGATTTCCACATACAATATGCACCTACGGTTCTCTTTATCAATGGACGATTGATATCCGCAAAGGTCTTCATCATCGGAAATGACAAAGTGTTCCTCAGACCCAACCAGCAATGGAATGTAACTCAATTTAAACTTCACATAACTATCATCAAACGCAAGCTTCTTGCATATACGTGCTTGTAACATTGCAAGATTTATATCATTCGCTTCACTCTTAAACACTAAACAATACATGTTACCCTCGCATCTGAAATGTATGATGATGTTGTTGCTCATGGGATCCTGCCAACATCAATAAATACCTACCATTCATTAGCTATAGACAAGTGTGATACCAACAAAATAGTTTAATAAATGTACACTTTTTCAGTACTACTAGTATTACTAGATATACTACAGTTCAGTAATACTAATACTAGTTTCACTAGTAATCCTCTCTCAACGCTTATTTTCAATCCTATATTCAATGTACTACGATTCAAACAATGATTTCACTCAATCAATGCAACTAATCAAACAATGCAACTACTTTCCTACTCAATTCAGCTCATATAATGGACAGATGAAGATACGGCTTATCAAACAATGCAATTACTTTCCTACTTTCCTACTCAATTCAGCTCATCTATACAAATACCCGTTTTCAGCTCACAGGGGATGAGACAGATGAAGATACGACGGCGGACGACGGAATACCAACCCGGAGGAGTTCGACTGGAAGAGAAGAACCAAAGCTCAGGAGAGGAGAGCTGCTGAAGTGAGGAGTGAGCTCAGTCTCGTCTGGGGTCTCGCAGTGAGGAGTGAGAAAACGCAAATATCGAACCGCACAACCGCTAGAGTACAACCGCTACTTACAAACCCACAAATCAATTTACAACCGGTTTCGGTTTATGTCTTTTCGATTTTTCTTTTATTCTTTTTCTTTTCTCTGAGGCCAATTTCGTAATTCCCTTTCCTTTAATGAAATAGAGGGATATTGAGATTGGTAGAGGATATAGTCGATTTAAAAGTTTTGAATAAGGGCGTCTCGGACGTTGACTCAAGAAGATAAAAGACCAATTGACAAAATCACAGAGCTCCGGAGAGGCGAAGAGGATAACGCGTCTAACCATGTAACCCTACATGAGAACGATGCGTTTCAATTTCACGACTTAGACCAATGGACTGGAATGGACAAATTAAAGCCTAGTTTGATAGTGAAGCCCAAGATAGTAGAAAGCAAAGGTCACGAAACGCAGCGGTTCGCCTAAACTTCCACGTGGCAGGTTCTAGTACTCTTAATTAATGACGTGGACTCTCTAAAAGGGTGAAAAATCTCTTTTATATATATAGATATATATATATTGGTTGCATGTTTAAATTATGTATAACAACAACTACCATAGACTAGTTTTACCTTTGGAGTTTCAACTTTTGGTTATGTTTTTTCGTAGAAAGAAGTGTTAGTATTTATAGAAATTGTTTTATTATTGTTAATGATTATAAGAAAGATATTATGATGGAATAAGGATTTCGTTAGCAAAATATTTTTGTTTGTTTCACTTTCAAAAATATTAATCTAAATCTGAATACGAGAATATAGAGCTTGAAAATAACGTGATTTTGTAAATAATACCTTGCAAACTCTTTATTAAAAACTCTAACAGAATCTAAATAAAAAAATTAAACAAGTGACACATAAAGTTTTAATAATTATTCTCCATTATTTTTAGAAAAGATTACGTAAATTCAAAGCAAAAAAAAATATTAAACGATCCTAGTTCAGAATTATTAAAAAAAAATTTAAAAAAAAAACTGACCATAAAATAGTTCTAATTATTAAAAATAAATAAACCTAAATGTTAGAAAATAACTTTATGTTCATGCTGCTCAATCCGTTTTTCCCTTTTTTCTTGCTAGAAAGTTGATCTTCTCAGCTTTATTTGACAAAGAAAAAAAGCGTGCTCTCGTATCTAATTTTCTAATTTACGTAGTTATATAATGGGCAATTCTCTTAAATAGCCCTCTTTTAAGTGTTTATCACAAAATAGACCTCAAAAATTAAAATGACCAAAATAGCACTTTTTATTTTGAAAATTTTAAGTTTTTTTTTATTTTTAAAAATTTGAAACCCTATCCCCAAAACCCCACTCTTCAACTCTAAACAGAAAAGTTTAGGATTAGTTAACCCAAGAGATAAAATGTTGTTTTGGTCATTTTAATTGTTAAGTTCTATATATTTGTGAGAAAAAAAATTTTAGGTCTATTCTAGTCATTTTCTCTTATATAATTTAATTAGTTCTGTTTTATGTATTAACATAGAATGGTTTGCAGATTTAATGGTTTTCGACCATGAATTTTTTTTTTTTACCCAACGATAAGTTAATACAATTATACAACCTGATCGGCTATTATTAGTACATGGATAATATGAATCGTTGTTTAATGTTTATAAGGAAATACAATTCAATTTGAATCATGATTATGCTTTAGAAATCTGCATGTACACTCATAAGCCATACCTAATGTAAAATGTTAATATTTTGGTCAGTCGGTACTAGGTAGGGGTGATGTCGATAACATATATATTTTACCAATTGAATCTTAACTCTTTTTTTTCGTCTTGAAAACAAAATAGTTCGAGGTCTTTTTCTGTGTAAACCATAAAAATTTGAAATTACTTTTTTATTATTTTAACAAAGGATTATGGAATTATATTTATAATGAATTACAGACGAAACAAAAACCAATCAAATTGGAAGAAAATACAGTGTATCAATTGTTAATATATATATATATATATATATATATATATATATATATATATATATATATATATCCAATGTGATACAATTCATGGGACAAAAAAGATTAGTAGGGCTTAGGATAAAGGGATGAGATTGCCAGCTTTGAAAAAGGGACCAATATAGGTCCAACATTTATGGGAAGGTTCCTCTAATCAGTATTTATAACTTTTACACCATTTCCACAATTCAGATCCTATATACTAATAACCATACAATTTTGGGGTTTTCCAAGTTATATAATTTTTAATACGTTCAAGTTGCATATAATTGAAGTAATGCGAGCTGCGTAATACAGTGATATCATATACTCATATGATTGATCCATGATGTTGTAAAAAAAATCGTTAACTATCTTTTCACATAATAAAATTATTAATTTATAATGGATTCACACCTAAAAGTCATATGGCCCTCGTCATATACATTACACACGCTTTTTTTTATAACACTTGAACATGTATAAATAATAGTTTTGATACAAAGCAGAAAATAAGAAATTAAATAGGATGTCAATAGACACCGCACAAACATGGAGAAAGGAAAAAAATCTCACCAACTCTCATTATTGTCCAGCTTCCAAAGTGAGTAAATGCTGAAGCCAAGCCGGTGCATCTCGGGCGATGTATGATTGAGGTCGACTATCTCGGGTGACATTAACAGCAATTGCCGATGCAGCTTCATTTCTTTCCGGAAGTACGTGATCAAGGCTCCAAAACTCTATCCTTGCAAGAAGAAAGGATATATCATGTCGTAGATGGCTGAAGCTAGGGTGATCTTCCGGCTTTGTGAGGAACTCACGAAGGCATTCCGAGGATATCTCAAAGATAACATTGGAGAAATGTAAGTTATGTAGACATTATACCGCCTAAAACAACGCCCATAAGTCTGCTTCTGTCTTTGTGCGCATACAAGAGTAGGCACGACGATTATGGATGATTGTATGTCCAGCTGCATCCCGAACGATCCATGAAGCACCACTTAACTGATTTGAGTCTACCCATGAGGAACCCACATTACATTTAAGGGAACCATTGGGAGGATGTATCCATCGTATCTCATCTGATTCAACGTCCCCAACTCCATCTACCCTGCTTGTGAAAGTATCACACCAAGCAGATTCTTCTTGATACGCCTTTTTGGCGATAAAGGAGGGTTCGAGAACCTTGTTTTCAAAAAGAAAAATGTTCCTAGCTTTCCAAATTTCCCACAAAAGCCATGGGAAAACTTTTCTTATATGTACATCCGTAGATGAGTTTTTACCAATTTTGATCAGATGCACAAAATTTAGAAAGGTAGAATTTCGGGAGAAACCTCCTAAAGGAATTGGGAAGTTAGCCTGCTCCCATGTGGCTCGAGCTTTAACACATGTAAAAAGAACATGACATATACTCTCAGTATCATTACCACAAACAGAGCATGTTAGGTCTACCGGAATACCCCGAATGTTCAGACGTTGCTTGACAGCTAACACACCAGATAGAGCACGCCACATAAAATGTTTTATTTTTGGTGGGGCTTTGGTTTTCCACAGATCTCGCCATACTTGCTTTTCAATTGGAGATAGAGAGGATCCTTGAGGTTGATCAAAATCATTCAAGTCTTTCAACAATTTGTATCCACTACGAGTCGAATATGTTCCGCTCGGTGTATATCCCCATCTGATCGAATCGTTGATTACCAAAGATGGTTTCAACAACAAAATTCTTTGGACATCTTGAGCTGTGAAAGTCTGGCACAATAAATTAATATTCCATTGTGAAGACCCTTGTAATAGTAAATCCGACACTTTTAGTGTTAAATCAATTGGACTATTATCATGGTACATTGCCGGCCTAGGAATGGTGTCAATAATCCAGTTTTCCGCCCATACATTCGTATCAGCCCCATTGCCAATATTCCGATACAAACCCTTTTTAAGTAACTCTCTCCCACGCATAATACTCCTTCATGCGTACGACGGACGTGTTCCCATTCCACATTCAAGAAAATTTCCATTCTTGAAATATTTACCTTTAAGAATCCGAGAGACCAAAGAGTCAGGATTATTCGATATCCTCCAAGCTTGTTTTCTGAGCAATGCTTGATTGAAACGACCAATGTTGTGAAACCCAAGACCCCCCTATTCTTTTGGTTTACATAGTTTTTCCCAAGAAACCCATGAGATCTTCCTTTTTTTATCCCCACTACTCCACCAAAATTCTATAATCGCACTAGTAATACGTTCGTAAAGACCTTTTGATAATTTAAAAACTGACATTGCATATATTGGGAGAGCTAGAGCCACCCATTTTATTAAAACTTCCTTAGCCCCCATGGATAATGTTTTAGTGTATCATCCCTGTAACTGTCCTTCTAATTTTTCTTTTATAAAATTTAGTAAATCTATTTTTGACCCTTGAAAGCATTCCGGAAGGCCTAGGTAGGACCCTTCACCGCCTTCTTTTTCTATAGATAGAACACTTTTTATAGCTTGCTTAGTACCAACATCAATTTTTTTCCCAAATATGATTGATGACTTCAAAGGATTAATCATTTGTCCAGACGCATCCCCATAAATTTTTAGACATCTCAAAACCTCTTCACTGTCCCTGACAGAATCTTCACATAGCAACAAGCTATCATCAGCAAAAAGCAAATGATGAATGGAAGGGATGCCCGGTGCTAACTTTATATCATGTAGTCTACCTTGTGCTTCAGCTCTGTTTAAAACATGGACTAAAGCTTCAGCACATAAAATGAAGAGAAAAGAAGATAAAGGGTCACCTTGACGTATCCCTCTCTCTGGTTTAATAAAACCATGAGATCGACCATTAAGTAACACTGAAAATGTGACAGTAGTGATGCATGACATTAACCAAACAACTCATTTATGATCAAATCCCATCTTTTCTAATAAGACTTCAATGAAATTCCATTCGACCCGGTCATAGGCTTTTGACATATCTGTTTTAAGAGCCATACACTCGTTTCCAATTTTATCATTTGTTCGCAAATCATGCACCAGTTCATGTGCTATAATGATATTGTCTGTAATTAACCTGCCACCAACAAAAGCCCCTTGAGTCTCTGATATTAAGTTAGGCAAAACCGTCTTCAGCCGATCACATAGAATACGAGAAATAATTTTGTATTGGACACTGCATAGACAAATAGGATGCATATCCTTCATTTCCGTAGGATGTAATGTTTTTAGTAATAGGAATAATTGTGTATGGTTCCATCCAGCCGGCAAACTGGCTGTTCTAAAAAAACCTTGAACATCATCGATAATTTTCTGTTCCACAATGTGCCAATATTTTTGGTAGAAAAAACAAGTAAGTTCATCCTCTCCAGGGGCACTGCTACTTTTAATCCCAAAGGCCGCCTTCTTAATTTCGTCAGGAGATATATCTCTGGTTAACATTGTGTTCATCTCTGGGGTCACCCTACACTCGAAGCCCTCGAACAAAGTTTCCAGATCACATGGGTTGGAACTGGTGAATAAATCTCGGTAATATTCGGTGGCAATATGTCCTTTAGACCCTTCAGAGTAATGTTCATTGCCAAAAATATCTTTAAGCATTAAGATCTTATTTCTCATTTTCTTCCCCTTAACCACATTATGAAAATATGTTGTATTTCTGTCCCCTTCTCTTAACCATTCTTCTCTACTTTTTTGCCTCCAAAAAAATCTCTTCCTCCCTATAAGCCGTAGCCAAATCTTGTCTTAGTTTTCTCATTATCCCATATATTGGAAATTGCTTTGAGCTCTCCTTATCTAAATCAATCTGAAACCTTTCTATTCTTGTTTTAGAATTCCAATCGTTTGTTTTTTAAGCTTGGATAACTCCGACCGGCATCGAGAAATATGATCAAGAACACTAAGATTGGAATTAATATTTTCCGCATCCCATCCTCGGACAATTTCTTCAAACACCCCTCTTTTACCATACATACGCTTATCAAAATAAAACCGTCCTCTTTGCAAATTCTCAGGCTCAAGGGCGAACTCTATACGTAGGGGTCTATGATCCGAAGACCACATACTCATGTAATCAGTGGACGATTGAGGAAAAAGCCGATACCACTCGTCATTTCCCGCCTTCCGGCCCAGGAAAGGGTATTACCCGTTGTTCTCATTTCCCTAATTTTACATGTTTCAGCCATGTTTCTGAAATCAAAGAAAGTGGTTTCATCTCTTAAGGGACCTCCCAATTTTTCTCCATTATTCATTAATTCGTTAAAGTCTCCTACCAAAATCCATGCTTCATCGCGAACCACACCAATGTCCGTTAGTTTATCCCAAACCAGACGTCTTCTTCCTCGTACTGGGTCACCATATACACATGAGATAAAAAAACCAATAGAGCCCATTGTCACTTTGAGGTCGATAATCCTATTATCACTGTACAAGATCTCGACAGTGTAACAACCCTTCCACATTAAAGCTAATCCACCACTACGGCCAATGGGGCCCACCGTATGTAAATAATCATATCCCATGCTTGATTTTAAAGCGTCCATATAAGAATCCTTTTGTTTAGTCTCCATTAAAAACAAAAAAATCCGGAAAAAACTGACGCCTCAAGTCTCGAATGCGTTGAACGGTATCCGAGTTACCAGCACCCCCTACAATTCCAACTCAAAATATTCATAGGTAATATTAATGTACGATTATATAAGGAGACTCCGCAGAGCCTATATCCATTGTGAATAGAAAAATTCCCTTGACTAGCCATTTGAACATCATTGAGCTAAATAAAAAGTCCCCAGCTCTTTGTCCATCAATACCCAAATCAAGAGATTGTGCGATAGAGTCCTTATCAATAGAGTTAATGGAAACTTTTTCCTTAAATTGTAAATCATAATCTACCAAAATACAACCTGTAGCCGTTGATGCTTTGAAGTAGACTACAAATTTTTCCAAGAGTATTTCTTGCTCCAACGACATCCCCATTTGAGACTGGAGACAAGTGACCATAAACAATAATAATTTAACTTGTTGAGACTCGTTTAAATAAACCCTGTGACAAAAGCCTACATCCATTCCATGTAAGCACCATTGTTTGACAAAATATATTACATAACAGTGAATCCACTGAACCATATTTAACCATACAGAACCTGGTATTCGATAACAAATATCATTATATCCACTTGTATTCCAACTTTGAATCCTATATAAAAGGTCAAATAGACAATCTGAGAATTTTCCGAGCCATTGTACATGAGGTAATTTGCTAAACCAGAAATTACCAGCCTCATATTCATAATGAAGACTGAAAAAGCCTTGAGACCCATAAGCTTCTTGCAAGAAATCATACTCAAGCAAGTTGCTACATTCCATGTGCGAGATAGTTTTGACTATGATCGCAGCATGCCTAATCTCCCTCCACATCTCCATCATCCAACGTTGCCAGCCTTTACAACCAAACCTAGATAGAGCTGCCCTGAGATTCCCAAAATTGGCAAAAGAAAACATGTGCTTATGAAACAAACAAAACCTAAAGTTGAAAGCATCCCTAGCAACCATTGACGGAACAAAATCTTAATATTCCTATACACATTCACCAATATAGTTCTCCATTTATCCAGATTTACTCGCCAAAAATGTAGCATAGAAACGCCATACCAACCTGAAAGTGTAACCTTAAACCAAACAAACCTTTTGTACCGTACATGAGCCCCCACCAAACGATGGCAAACTTGCCATATGTTACTGGATCGAGTCCAAAAATGACCAATATCAACCATAACCAAATGGTAGTTCCAAGACCTATAAAAGTTCATACACCAGAACCTCATCCACCTATATACCAACAGAAACAGAGATAACTTGGGAGACAAGTTGAAATTATTAAAATTAGAAGCAACAATAGAAAACCACAAGAAAACTATAAACAGAGACATAAGAGTGAACCATAACGTAAATGTTTTATTAAAAAGGAAATGAACCACAAGGACCCTACACTTCGGGTCAAACAAAACAACACTCGGAAGCCATATCAAAGCTAAGCAAGATGAGAAACCAAATGAAACTAACAACACATTCCTGGATTTTATAGTATAATCCAACATTATTAAAATTGAAATTTTTAAAAAGAGAACAGAAAAAAACTGTTTAATTGCACCTCCATGATGTAAATACCTTAAGGTTTATTACCAACCTTCTTACCCTCACCATTCTTCCCTGCTGGCTTGGTGATCTTGCTCTTTCGAGGAGAAAGGAGCTTATGTACAAGCCTCGTCCCTGCCCTTGCGGTTTTTTTCTCTTCCACCTTTGGACCTGCTTCCTTTGGTTCTGTAACATTGATCATGTCATTGTTTCCCTGCTCTGTCATAGCAGCAACAAGAGTCTCCTCCATCTCTTCCATAAATTCTGGAACTTCTCCATCCTCCCACTCTTCATCAAGGAGTTCAGAATCTGATAACAGAGCCCCTTCCTCTTCGAGATTAGTGACATTAGGTAATGAAGGTTGTTCACCCTCTCCCATATCGATATCAATGTTTTCTCCTACCTTAACCATCGACTCAATCTCTACCTCCTTCTGGCCCTCCGAATCTTCAATAATACTGGTCTTCTTGTGTGAATCCTCAAGCCCCACCCCTGTAATTGGTTCTCAAACTGAAGAGACCTTCTAGTCCCTTTGACAACATCAGTATCCCCCCTCTGCTGGGATCCCTGTCCATGATGTAAAGCATGTTTCTCACCCCTAAATGCGTCCATCATAAGTCTCTGGTGGTCACTAAGATTATCTCCATTACCACCTCCCAATTGCCTCAAGCCTCTTGTGTTAATCGCATATCCATGTTGACCTCCATCTCGAGATGAACCTTCTCCATGTCCCCTAAAATTCCGTGCCTTGTAACCACGGTTTGACCCTCCTTGTCAAAAGGGACCAGCATCTTTGTAATGCCCCTGTCTTTCCTTTGCCATCCCTTTACCTTTGTTACGCCCCTCAGCACCTCCTTCCTGGACCTTTAAAACAGCATCTTCAGTATCCAAGGCCCCTTTGTAACTTAGACCTTGGTGACCTTGCTCAGGTTTCAGGCCCTCAAGTTCTTTAGCATCAATCTCTGCCCCTTTGGTAGGACATCTGGACTGATAATGCGTCATACAACAGCAAATCCGACAATATCCAACTAATCTCTCATATCGCAGGTTAACCTCCAGCTCCACTCCCTCATCGACGTTCACATCCATGGAAAACACCAGCGGCTTAAACCCATCCAGTTCCACTCTCACCCTACCTTCTCGCAGATCCACGTCACCTTTAACCAGACCAAGAGCATCGCCAACACCCTTGAAAATAGAATCCACCCAGAACTGCATAGGAACATCCAAAACCCGAACCCAAAAAGTGATCTTGGAGGGATAGTTGGGTTCCAAGACTGGCTTCCACCGCACCAAAGAGACCATCCAATGATCGAAATGGAAGGGCTCCATTTTCAACACCTCAATTATGTCTTCCTCCTGGTCAAAATCAAACGTGAACCTTCCGGCTCCCAAATCAGAACCAATCACCCTTCCTTCCACATTCCAAAACCTTGGCAGCGTGAAAAGAAGATTCCTAATGTCCTGCTTTGGTGGATTCATGCACCGGCCAATCACCGTATTTGCATACTGAGCAATCAACTCAGTATTATCAAACCGAGGCACTGATATCTTCAGCTTTGGTTTTGCCCCTTCCATCATCTTCCCTCCAGACTTTGTTATCCATTGTGACTGAGCCACTGAAAAGAGAAAGCAAACAATACGAAGAGAAATATCAGAAGAAGAAAATAATATGGTAAAGACCGATGTGAGATATTGTACTGTATTTCGAAACAGAGTCCTATATGATATATATAGTAAAACCAATGCTCTGTTGATTAATCTTTTCGAAGCAAGAAAAATATACTCAAATTGATAGCATATGGCAATCAAAATCGTAAGGATTTGTTTTTGGAAACAAAAATCGATAAGATCATATATCAGTATCCCTAAGATGTGGAAAATCTGTTTGCCAATCAAAATAGTTTTCAAAAATTTCAAATACAAGATGTAAGGAAAGTGAGATCGCCAAGGAAGATCCACCCAAAAAATCAAAACACCATTAATTCTAGGAATCTCAGAATAGAACCTTTGATTTGAAAATCGTATCATCCAGCCAGCCAACTTGAAGCCATTAAAATTCCCAGAAACCATCTTCCATTCAATTCCAGATCTCCGTGAGAGGGAGGAATCTTGGGTAAAAATTAGATCCCGAGATTCGCCGTGTCGAGAAATCGTATCTTCAATCGACGAAAATTGATGTTGACCATTGAAACCTAAAACCAATCTCACTTTCCGCGTGAGAAGACCATCAGAACCCACAATCTGAACCGAAATACCAGTGAAACCAACGAAAATCTTTAGGAATTGAATCATGAATCCATCGCTCACGAAGATTCACAACTCTTAAAGAGGGAAATGAATACATAATTCACCAGCTAACAATTTCTACACTACACACGCTATGGTGACAAAAAAAAACACTACACACTATAAATTTGTTGTCTGTTCTTTTTATGTTAACATTTTTTTTGTCACATAGATTAAAAATTTTGAGAATCTTTAACCAACAAAAATATATAAACAGTTGATTACATGGCATACATGTTCTAAAGTAAAAATAATTCATAAATAAAACCCAGTGCTAACAGTGTAAAGGCACAATTACAGTGAGTGAACAGTCAGTGCCGGCTAGAGATGGTAATTATGGATCTGGACCGCGGGTTTAGCCCGTAAAGAACTGTCGCGGGACGGTATTGGGACGAGGTTTTCTAGGTCCGCAAATTTGCGGGCCTTGCGGGATGGGTCTTTGCGGGACTGGGTTTTTTGCGGGATGGGTCGAAACGGGTCCCGCATGATTACAAGGACCCGTATTTTTTTCTTTATTTTTTGTTTCATCTGGAAAAACGAGAGAATGAGTGAGAAGAAGACGATTCATGTGACTTCCCTTGAGAAAACATAGTGAGCTCGGGCGATGATGATGATTTGAGCTTCAGTGATAATGATTCGAGCTCCGGTGATGACGACTACAGCTCCGGCGATGACGATTCGAGCTTTAGTAGTGTTTTGATTTGGTTTCTTTTTTATTTAATTTGGGATTGAGATTTTTGATTTAGTGTTTCATTTTATTTAATTTTTGGATTCAGCAAACTAAAATATTGGTTATGAACTTATGAGTTATAAGATAATGAAAAATATTTTCTGCAATTATTTTTACTTTGTACGTATGTTAATATGTTTTGGCTGTGATACAAATAATTATAATTATTGTTTTGAATAAAAGAATAAGCAAATCAATGATTGATGAATTATATTCAGTTGAATCGACGACTTGAACTATGTCCTAAAATGGTCTAAAGCGTTTCGGAGGGGTCTGAACCGTTCAGCAACACATATTTCACATGTCCTGCGGGACGGCCCGCGAAGGCCTACAAGAAATGCGGTACGAGATTGGGCCGCTGTTTACAAGACCGCATCCCGCGCGGGATAGGACCGTTGCGTCCCGCTAGAAGACGAACCCAGAGCGGTCCGGGACGGGAGAGCCCAATTGCCATCTCTAGTGTTGGCTTT
Source organism: Eruca vesicaria subsp. sativa (assembly GCA_932364175.1). Taxonomy (NCBI): domain Eukaryota; kingdom Viridiplantae; phylum Streptophyta; class Magnoliopsida; order Brassicales; family Brassicaceae; genus Eruca; species Eruca vesicaria. The sequence goes on along the minus strand of CAKOAT010191821.1, from coordinate 163,285 downwards.
GGGGTGGTGCTGGAGGTGCAAAAGCATTAAATCCTCCTATTTTTGTTAAAATTTATTTACTGATTTAGGGCCTTCATTGTGAAATTTTTTTAAATTAAGGGGTCCAATTTTTAAAACATTTCACTAACATAAGTAAAAAAATAATGTGTAGCACTGGGCCCACACATATATTAAGCCGGGCCTGTGAACAGTATATATTTTCGCATTATACAGATCTTACTATAAGAATCACATGCAGTCAATTCATATAGTTTAATACTCTCCAATCAAAAGTTGAACGAAAATAAATAAAATGATATGGATAGTTAAATTTGGGATATTGTACCCAATTCCATACAGATGCTAAACTAAACACTTCGACAATAATATATAAAATTATACATAATTTATATAAATGTCGAGTATGAGTCTGTTCGATGTAAAAAAAAATGGATTGTCAATCAGATCGTCATGAGTGGTAATACAATAAACACTCATTCCAAGTTGATTATATATCAAACGCCACTACCACAACCACGAGTGATATACCATTGTAGAAATTAGAGACGAGTCAATATCAGTTTGTAATTTTGTACTGCATATATTTATTTGTAAATAATTACGATAAAATGGATTATTCACGCAGTTCATTTGTATTACGTGAAATTTATTTCTTATATATATTATATACTTGTCACGATTGGATGGATACGTCATACGTGTATATGTAATGCAATCATTTATATCAATGATGACTCTGCTGCGTACCTGCCAATTGTTGTGGATGAAGATCTCATCCACTTTCGACTTCTATTACAATCCACAAGAAAGAAATGTAAAATAAAACATTTAGGTTATGAATGGAGACATAAAGACGGGGCGTAATTGGAGAGGTGAGAGAGAGATGTGACAGATGTTACCAATCACCAAATATGTTAATTAGCGGGGCGTTATTTGGAAAATACCGCACTTGGCTCAAACAAAAAACATTTTTTTTGTTTACTCTTGTAAATCAAAGAACCGCTTTTATTTGCAATAGACATGAGTTATGGTGCGGTTTTACATGTGCGGTTTTCTTTTCAATAACTCATTTGTATTATTGTTTAAATAAAATATTAATGATTTTGTTCGTTTCTAATATTTATTGCCGTTAGACTTTATCGTTTAACTTTGGTTCTAGATTTGGTTTAAAAAACTATACAATTATATAGTTTAATTTATTACTTGATATTACAATATTAAAATTTTATTTATTTATTACAATAATGTTATTAAGAAAATTTACCAATCAAACTAGTTAAAGAATCTAGTTACTCAACTATTTTATCATATTAATAAAATAATTATTTTTATTTACAAATAAACAGAAAAGAATAAAAACAGTAAAATAGTTTATTATAATTGAATTTTTGTTTCAAAAGGATTTTATACATTATCTTTTTTATCAAAACCGCTTTACTTTTTTTGTCAAAACCGCACTGTTTATTATGTCAAAACCGCACTTGTCCCGCAAACCGCATGGACCACAGTTAGACCGTACCGCATTTTAATTCCGTCCTGCTTATATTATTAAATCCGCCGTTATCATTCGGACCCTTAGTGTCAAAATAAAGAAGCAAATTTCTTTTACAAAACCCAACTTCTTGTAATTTTCATTTGATTCGTCAATAAGAGTTGAATCCTATTTTATATATTAAAATAGAAGTCATAATCTTGATTCATGTGTAACTTTTGTAAAAATATGTAAACTCAAGAATTTAAAACTTGATAGATTGCTATAGTTGGAGCTTTGGTTTGCGTACTTGTGTTACACACAGATAATAGTGTGTGACACACCTTCGGAAAATAAAAAGGATTCGACAAGATGCGATAAAGTAGAATATTCCCATATATTTGGGTGACGAAATATGTATTAAAAAGGATTAATAGGTTTAATGAGTGAGAGTTTTGCATATTCAAGTATAAAGAGAACAAAAACATGATAGAAAGCGGTTACACGTTTATAGTTTATTGAAGATGCACATGGATGTGTGTGACGTCGTCCTACCAGATATATGGAGATTTGTTGGTAGTTTTGTTATAGAGAACTATACTTGTTAGAGTAGTAGTTGCTTTATGGTATCCAACACACATCGGTGCCTACCACTCTAATCTAGAATGTGTGTTGGATACCATATAGCAATGGTTTGTTGCAGCCTTTTCTAGTGAATGAGTTCTTTACTTTATGCTCTTACATACTTGCATACGAATACATCACACTCGATCATATAGGTTTAGCCACATACCATGTTTTTACAAAATAGATCATCACTAGAAAATTTTGCTATATGTATTTCATTAAGCCTATAATCTATAGAATCTTTAACATATTTTAATCATAATATCTTTTGATATTTTTTATTTTTAAATATAAAATATTATTTTGATTCTAACAAATACTTTTAAAAATATTTTTATAAGATCTTCAATTTCGATATTTTCTTTAAATATTTCACTAATTTTGAAAATAGTTTGAACTATTATTAAACATTAATATATTCAGTTAAAGTATATAAAATATAAAATATAAAATAAAACATAAAAAATTATATCATATTATTTATTATATAATCATAATGAATCTTATTAAAAGAAAATTATTATATTGAGCTAAATCTAATAAAATTGTATTAAATTGATAAATTTATATATTTTATTTTCGTAAGTGTAAAATATTTATGTCAAAAAATAAAATAAAATATGTTGGTAAGACGGGTTAACATTGGCAAACTATATTATACATGTATATAAATTAACATGTATTTCATTAAAGCTAATAATATAAAATCTTTCAAACTACTTTAATCATGATATATTTTCATTTTAAATATAAACTAGATTTTGATCTGTGCTTTGAAAGTGCGGGATAAGTTTTTGGTTAATTTTTCTAATTTAGGAACTACTACAATTTTTTTTAAGTTTTAATATTTGAAATTTGACGTCTATAATTAAAAGTAATTTATATTGTTGTCGTATAGTAATTCGGGTTGAGTGTTTAGGTACCGTTACATTTTTTGGGATGGTTTAGTTTGAGTAATGTTGGATTGAGTTTATATTTATATTTTTTTGAGTTATTTGGGTTTGGGTGTTTAGGATCTGTTTAAGAACCAAACATTTTCTGGATCAGTTCGATTCGATTAATGTCGGATTCGGTTTGCATTTATATTTTTTTTTTGTAAAACCTGAAATGAAACCGAATTATAAATAGTTTGAGTTGAGTCATGTTAATACCATAAATCTCAAAAAACTTTTGAAAAAACGAATTAACCCCGGAAATCCAAAAAAGTAGTTTAGGTAAGTAAAGGTTTTGCACATTATAATATATAATTTTATTATAGATTATACTAATTAATATTTCAATATATTTTGAATATTTGGATACTTGTTCGGTTCTGATTTTAATTTTGGTTTTTGGGTTTGAGAAGTAGTAACTGTTTCGATTTTTCAAAATTGGTTTTGGTTTTATTTTTTCGATTTGGTTCGAGTTTGATTTTTTTTATTTGGATAATATTTTCAAGACTAACTTTCTCATTAGTTCTTTTATCTATGTTTGAATACACATCTTATTAAAATATTCGTTCTTATTTTTAACCTCACAATATTTTATCATATCAATTTGTTTGCTACTGTGTTTTAAACGGATTTCTCCTTCATTAAATATTTTTTTCTTGTTTGTAAATTGATTCGGAAAAATTATTTTCCCCAAATATCAGACTTCACCTGTCAAAATTATAGTTTCATAATTTTTTATATAAAATTAAATAGTAGTTGGTAAAAAAAATAATGACACTATTGTAAATTCTTAGAAAATTAAACAATATAACTCGTTTTGCATTTGTCAAAGTTCATTTTAAAATTTATAACTGAATAGGTTAAATCTTTTTTCATTCCATCTCTTAATGAAATATTTTGCTTATTTAATGAAAAACGATAGAAATCGCAGTCATAAATATCCGCGGTAACCCGATCTTTTATACAACAAATGATATAGGTATTATTGTTTTATTTTTATAAACTTAAATATATATTAAGAATTTTTAATATCTTAATTTACCATATATAAATAAAAATTACTATCTACTGAATATTTGATTTTGTAATATTCATTTTTAAAATGCTAAGGTATGAAATAAACTTTAGAATCTAAGTTTAAGCAATTATGGTTTTTCCTAATTTTACAAATAATTTCCTAAATCTAAGGAATAATCAGTTTATTTTAATTATTTTACTAACATATAGTAACATTAAAATTTCATGTAGAGAAATAAAACATTGGTATAAATTATTTTCATATATTTCGACCATTAAAACTTCACGATACACATCTCATAAATAAAAAATGTAAATCAATATTTTAATACAAAATAAATATTTGTCTACTCAAAAGTAGTCTAAGTTGGATCATTTCATTTATTTAATTTTTATCATTTTGAATACAACAAACTTATATATTATTGAATAAACACATAATCTTAACATAATATTTAAATATTTTTAAAATAAGATATCAAAAAGATATTCTTTACTATTTTTCTAATATCAAACTTTTAAAATATCTTTTAATATATTTAAAATAAATATTTATTGGTTTAAAATTATTTTAATAATAAAACATAAATAATATTAAATTTAATTACAAATGGATACTAATTCATTTTAATTTGTAAAATAAGAAATAACCTTCTGTAAATATTTGTGTATAAATATTTCATAATTCTAATTAAAAATCACACAAATATTACTATCGAATGAGATAGCTGTAAATATTTTCAAAAGAGAAGGACACCTAAAATCTTTGATATATATTTTAATTCATATAACCACGAAAAGAAGGATATATCTAAAGTATAATTACACATTAGTAACATATCAAAAGAAATGGAAAAATAGCTCACTTAATTAGGAGATGGTTTAATATGAATTAGCAAAAAAAAAACATATTTAAATAAAAGTATAGCCTAAAATATTTAGTGGCAGAAAATTGTAAATATTGTTGAAACAGAAGGACACCTAAAAAAGGACCTTCTGTTTTAATAGTATTTATATATTTTTAAATATTAAATTTTAAAAATATTTTACAATAAGTTATGTTATCATTATAAAATGAAAATTTAATTATATCCTATTTGATTTATTTTATATTCATAATCATCTTATATATGAAAACAGAAGTCATTACCTTGATTCATGTGTGATTTTTTTTTTTAAATGGACTATCACAAGAAACTTTTAATATATGTATTTCATTAAGCCTAATAATATATAGAATTTTTAAAATACTTTAATCATAATATCTTTTGATATCTTTTATTTTAAATATAAAATATTTATTTAAATACTAACAAAACAGTTTTCAAAGATTTTGTATAAGATCTTCATTTTTGATATTATCTTTATATATTTTCACTAATTTCGAAATTATTTTGAAATATTATTAAACATTAATATATTCAGTTAAAGTATATACAATAAAAAAAATAAAATAATTATATCATATAGTTTATTATATAATCATAATCAATCTTATTAAAAGAAAATTATTATACGTTGTCAAAAAAAAATTATATTGAGCTAAATGTAATAAAATTGTATTAAACTGATAAATATATATATTTTATTTTCGTAACTATAAATATTTATTTTCAAAAAAAAAATATAATATGTTCGGTAAGACAGGTTAACATTAGCTAACTATATAATACATATATATAACTTAACATGTATTTCATTAAAGCTAATAATATAAAATCTTTATAACTACTTTAATCATGATATCTTTTCATTTTAAATATAAACTAGATCTCGACCCGCACAACTGTGCGGGTATTTTAATACGAAAATATTTGAAATTATATTATAAAATTTATCAATAAATAAATATAATTTGATTATGTATACTATTCAATTTCATAATAATGTTTATGTGGCTTATTATATTATTAATATAAAATTTATAACTTTTTTTGTAACAATTTTTAAAAACATTATTATGTAACATTACTAATTTATATATTTTATTTTATTTTTAAATTTAAAATATATGTAAAAAGTAAATTAAGGTGGACCTACATAATACATAAGAAAATTTTTGGGATACTGTTAAAAGAATTTTACATAATTTTGATTTTTTGTTTATAGATAAAAATGAATTAAAACTTTATTTAAATAATTTTTGAAACTATATCTGGAAAAGATTCTTAAAGAATTTTAAAAGATTTTGTTAGAATTTTCTTAAAACTATTTATTTGTATATCAAATAAATATTAAAGATATGAAAGATATTACAATGATATTATGTAAAATTTTATAAAACTTCTAAAATGGTCTAAACAAAAAAATTACACATGAAGTGAGTCATGACTTCTCTTTTAATATAATATATATATATATATATATTTCTATATTAAATTATATCCTATTTGATTTACTTTCTAGTCATAATCATCATATTAAAAGACAATTATTATATTTAACTAAATATGATAAAAGTATATTAAATTTATAAAATTACAAATTTTATTTTTATAAATTTAAACTATTTATTTTAAAAATATAATATGATGACGGAACGACTTAAATTAGCATACTATATATATATATACATGTCTAAAACTTAACATATCTTAGACTATTGTATATACAATAATATGATATCTAAATGAATAAACATAACAATATTGGTAAGAGAAAATCCAGCTTGTAAGGCCGGGTCAGAATTTACAGTTAATTAAATACAAAATAATTTTTACATATGTTTTTTCATGAATATATTAATTTACTTAATAACTAAATGCAAATACAATAAGATAAGTATATAATAAAAAGTGACAAATACATACGGTTTTTAACAATTGATTAATATAACATGTATATAAAAGTGAAAACAAACATCCGTACAATTATATCCACGCGGTTACGCAGATCAATATCTAGTTAAATCACTTAAAAAATAACACAACAAGTACATAGAACTCTAGCGGCAACATTATTGGGTTTCTTTAAAAATGAGATATTCGGGTATATATGCTAATGTTCTGGAATAAAACTATAAACAGCTCGAAAGCCAATTTATCGATACAATCCCACCTAAAAGTTAGCGATACAATTAAAATTATCTTAATGAATAGAAGTAGTACTAAAAGTTAACGATACAATCCCACCTAAATGAATAGAAGGAGTACTAATTATCTTGTCAGTTTGGTAGGAAATGAACAAAAGTTTTTTTTTTATGTAAGTTTCATAAGGAATCTAAGAAGTATCACTGGACCCAACTTGAGATATTTTTTAATAATTGATTCTAAAAGGACAAATGAGTGACGTGTAATACCAGAAGAATATATCCATTTGTATGGGCTATATAGCTTTCCATTCATGATTTTTATTGTAAAACCCACAGTATAAAATATATGAATCCCCTATCTATATTTGAGAATCATTTAAAAAGTTGTAACCTTAAGTTTGTAAGAATTAAAAATAACCCCAATCCTATGTGGCATAACTCTTTGGCTTCTATTTCAAATCCCAAGGATTCTAGAGCATGTGATATAATGTATAGTCTAATAATTATGTTCTCTAGCAATATAATATTTCGTAGACTATAGTTGGTCGCATATATTAAATATTTATTGTTTCGCATGCTTTCCTTAAATAAAACCTACGGAATTACCTAATATGATTAAAAAATATATGACAATTAATGATTTTAAACAATAAAGATTTGATAAGAATCTGTATACTTTTTCTCATTTTGTTTATTTATTTATTATTAAAATAAATTACACAATTACATTAATCATATAATAAAAATCTAGATTTTTTTTTGTGTATGTTGTATTTCGAATTTTTCAAAATGAGTATAAATTACTAAAACTATTAAAAGTCTCACATAAACTTTTAGGATCAAGGTTTTAAATTTTTTTCTATATTAAAATATAATGATTATAAGACCATACGAAGGAATAATTTTAGTTTATATATATATTTCATATCGTTTTAATTAAACTATAAATCCTATGAAAATACATACTTATATTTTGATATTTGTCTTCAACATATATTGAAAAGTTAATATTTTAATTTTATAATATGTCATTGTTTTTTTTAAAATTATTATAAATTATTGAAACTACTAAACATCTCACATTAAAAAAAATCCTTGGTGTAAAGTTTTGTTACACAAATATGTAAATAATCATAAAATCATATGAGTAGAAACCTTATTTAATAAATATCAATATTAAAAGTGTGCCATATTACTATGTTTATATCATTTAAATTTAATTATATATCATATACAATATATAAGATTGATTATTTTGATTTATTTACGCTAATTGCGAATAAACAAGAGTGATAGTTAAATTTATATGCATACGTCAATTTATTACATAATAGTGACTGATTTCTTAGTTATGTAANTACTATGTTTATATCATTTAAATTTAATTATATATCATATACAATATATAAGATTGATTATTTTGATTTATTTACGCTAATTGCGAATAAACAAGAGTGATAGTTAAATTTATATGCATACGTCAATTTATTACATAATAGTGACTGATTTCTTAGTTATGTAATATATATATTTATTATTTTATTATTTTATGATATGAAGAATATTATAAAATAAGATATAAATATAAAATACTTATTGTGCATAAAGTGCAGATCTTAACCTAAGTATGTATATTTTTAATTATTTTAAATTTTAAATAAATAAACGAAATAAACGAAATGAGAATAAACTTCAAAATCAATATTTATATCGAGTAATAACCAAAATATAAAAAAATACAACAAGACAAAAAAATTGAAGATAAATAGGATTAACACGTGAACGTAAACTTCTCATAACCATAATTAATTTTTAAATTGTTAAATCATGATATAAAACTGAGATAATTTTTAATTTGTTAATTTTTAATTTTTTAAATCATTATGGTTATGTTAAATCATGACCATAATTAATTTTAAATTCTTTATTTGTATTTTGCAAAACTTAAAATATTGTTTTTAAAAATAATTTAAAATGTAACTTAATTTTTTATAAAATTATTTAAAAAATAATAATTTGTAAAAATTATAGTTTTCTAATATTATTATACAAATAAATAAATTATATTAAATTAGTTTTGAAACTTTATATATTTTAAATGCAATTTTTTACCAACTGCTTCTTAAAAAAACATTAGGAAATTTGCTAATACTCGACCAATCAAGCCCAATGACACTATGTTTATTTTCCATCACTCGAACACTAAAAAGTGAAAAGATATATGAAATCGGCTCTATTAAATTCTAAGATTTGATCTACAGTTCTAATTACAATTGTTTATGATCCTACGTATAGATAATTATTTAAAAATTCCAGAATTCTAAAATTTCAAATACATATAAAAAAAATTATATGTAAATTTAAATTTATCAATATGAAAATTTTATATTTTAATTACGTATATTCACCCTGCGCAAGGCGCAGGTCTTATCCTAGTATAAAATTATTGCTTCGACGAAGTCATTAACGCTAATATAATCTCTGGCTCGGTTAATTGTCATGTATATTGTCACCTTTAACCAAATAAACCGTTGTTGACCCAAAAAAAAAACAAATACAGTGAAACATCTATAAATTAATAATGTTGGGACTACACCAAAACTAAAAAAAATTATTAATTTGTAGAGATTATTAATTTATCAAGATATTAATTGAATCAAAAATTCAATTTAGGACTATGAAATTATATTAATTTATAGAGATATTAATTTATAGATTATTAATTTAAAAAGGTTATACTGTACCGTTCAAATAGTATAAACCAAATAAAGCATATAATATATTATGTGGCATCATATTAATATAAATAAAATAAATAACAACGCAGTCTAATACGATCAAAGAATAGTATATTAGTATAAATTATGAATTCGTGTTTTAAGGTATGACATGAAAATTAAAATTTTGGCTTCAATGGTTCATTTACCATTTTGTCGGTCTTTTTCTGCAGAAGTGGAGTCAAAGGGATGTCAAAATGGATCATGACCCATGGGTTGATCCAATCCAAATTCATCCATTAACCCAAATGAACTGTTTATTTTTGATTCAATGAGTTAATAGGTTAACAAGTAATGAAACTATTGGGTTGGGTCAACCCTCACCCATTTAGTTTTTAATTAAAATCAAAAATTAAAAACAAACTCATTTTAATTTTTGATGTTTTCCCGCCAAAACCACAAAATCACGTTTTCCCGCCAAACCCGCAAAATCACATTTTCCCGCCAAACCCCGAAAATCCAATTTTCCCGTCAAAACCGCAAAATCACGTTTCCCGCTAAAACCGTAAATTACGTTTTTCCGCCAAAACCGCAAAATCACGTTTTCCCGCCAAAATCGCAAAATTATGTTTTTACGACAAAATCGCAAAATTACGTTTTCCCGCCAAAACCACAAAATCACGTTTTCTCGCTAAAACCACAAAATTATATTTTCTCACAAATTAGTTAAATCATGTTTTTTCCGCCAAACCCGCTTAATCATTTCTCGCTAAAATCGTAATATTTTTCCGCCAAAATCGCAAAATCATGTTTTCACACTACCTTAAATCATGTTTAACACTAATTATATTAATTAGGCTCCGCAAAAAGCACATTTAAAATTGTCAATTTTGGGTTTGGACAAAGATGTTGGGCTGATGGGTTAACCATTAACCCATTGACCCATATAATTTAATAGGATGGGTCAACGCAAACCATTTATTAAATGGTTTGGGTTGATCCATGACCCATTAATAGTCTACCCATTTGGATTATGGGTTGGGTTGATCCATTTGACCCATTTTGACACCTCTAAATCAAACTAAGGTTATGTGGAGGTGGCAGCACCAATAGCATTGATGGATCCAAACTATCATTGGTTAACGAAGATTTACGAAATATGACCTAAAACTTAATTTTAAATACAAATATATACTATAATTTCAATTAAATACAAAAGTACTCCAAAATAATAATAAAACTATAATCAGTTCTTTAGGATCAAATAAAAAACCAATATTAATTTTTACCATTATCCCTAGATATTATTTGCAAAGTAATTTGTCACATATGTTTTCTACAATTATTTTTAGAAAAAAAATGATGACATGACTACTAAGAAGATTTCTAGATAAAGTATACTATTCCCCGCTTAATTTTTAATAGAATTTAGGTTTACTGCCTAATCATTAAGTGTTCCAAGAAGTGTGCTATAAAGTCTTCCATGAGAAATTTTCTCATGTATTAGATCTTAAAAATAATTTATAAATTTATAAAAAAAAATTGATAGGAAAAAATCATAATCATGTAATTATAGACAATCTTAAATGATGTAAAATTAGATTTGCTAAAATTGAAATAGTTTTCAGTATAGATGAGTTAATGTAGATTGAGTCATGATATTTTTTGGTTTATGGTTTAATAACATATGTTATAGTTTGTGCATATTCAACACTTTAAAAGTTGATTTTAAGTTTAATGAAGTGTTTGTTGCTATTTAGTTAGTTACTTGATTTTAGGGTTTAAATGATTTATTGGAAAGTTGTCTAATAAATAATACACTAGAAAACTTCAATATAAGTCTTCTAGGCGAATAGTAAATTTAGAATCTAGAAGACTTTCATGTAAATCTTATGTATCGAAAATAGTTAGCCTAATTGAAAACTTTTATCTTCCTATATAAAGAAAATTTACACATTCTCTTTCTTTCTCTCAAATGGAGGCAACAAAATGTAATGTTTCTCACTCTAAAACTCTCAAACCTCTCTCTAAAATATTTGAACTTGATAACACCTAACTTTATATCAATTTCTCATTTTTTTATTATGTGTTTCTCACTAATTTATCTTGTTTTTCAGGTTCTTCATTACATGGTTTTCATCTGTCACTCAGTTAAAGGTAGATCTATAAATTTTGGATATGTATTTTTGTCTGTTTTATATGTTAGATTCTAATTATTTGTCGATTCGACATAATGTGATTGTTTTATTTATTATTTAAATATAAAAAATATTTTTAAATATTTTCTCTGTTTTGATGTCATTTGAATTTTTTTGATATGTAAGCTATTTAGATCTGATTCAAACTTGTCGAGGAATTTTTCTAATGTATTTTATGCCGGAAGTCTGACTTCCAGGGAAGTCTTCAGTACCGAAAATATTTCATCTATTGAAATTTGTCTCCTTAAATAAAGAAAATTTACACATTTTCTCTTTTCCTCTCAAATGGCTACAACAAAAATATAATGTTTCTCACTCTAAAATTTTCATTCTCTCTCTAATCTCTTTGAACTTGAAAACACCAAATGTTACATCAATTTCTCATTATTCTTATGTCTTTCTCACTAATATATCTTATTTTTCAAGTCTTTCACTACATGGTTCTCATATTTCACTCTTTTAAAGATAGATCTATCAATTTTGGATATAAATATTTTTGTGTGTTTTATATGTTAAAATCTAAAAAGTTGTAGATTCAACATAATGTGACTGTTTTATTTATTATTCAAGTATAAAAATATTTTTGAAATTTTTCTCCTTTTCCATGCAATTTAAACGTTTTTGGATATCAAGTTTGAGCCAGACTTTGGAAAAATTCTCAGAAGACTTCTCGGGAGACTTCCCTGGAAGTTATTCCAAACCGAAAATATCTAATCTAAGCTTATCTATCTAGAGGAATGATATTTTGTTTATGGTTTGTTTTATGATTGATATGTGTACTCTTTTAGCTGTGAATTCTTATGAACACTTGAAGAGATATTAATAAAAATAATTTGTTAAATATTGTTCATATCTACAATATATATTATTTTACCAAAAATACTTAACATTATTAAAGTTATTGATACAACATAACAAGAAACATTTTAACCAAGATACTAAAACTAAGGGAGAAGACTTCTCAAAAAAAAACTTAGTCAAATTCACAAAAGATCAAACAATACATAAGTCTCACTAGAAGACTTTTCGAAAGACTTCACTTGTATAAGTTTTTCTTTAACACTATCAATAACAAAAGACTTCTTCAGAAAATCTTTAAAATTGTAATTAAAAAAAGGTTAAATATACTCTCAGAATATTTCTCTAGATCTAGAAGTCTTCTCGCATAAGATTTCTCAGAAGACTTAATGCAAATTAAGCGGGAAATTTAAATAGAAAATGAAAATTTAAGTCAAAAATTTAAACTTTAAATGAAAATTGAAATTTTAAATCTCATGAAAAGTATGCAATATGATCTAAACAGGAAAATTAAACTACATGACTTGTCATTCTTGAAGATACTTAACACTTTTGAAAGTTAAAAAACATATACTGAAGTTATTTAAGAGTCTTGAAAATACAAATTTTACAAAAAAAAAAACGTAGAAGAATTCCACATTAGTCTTCTGAGCTCTCATTACTAGAAATATTAATAAACATGAATGTTTGTAAGCCCATAATTTTCACCAATTTAATTATGATTTCATTAAAGAGCCCTAATATTGACTAATATACATGAATTAACAATAAAATACTGAAAAGTCTTTTTAATTTTAGAAAAATGAAAGTTTATTAAAGATTGATGTGGAAAACTTCCACAAAAGTATTTCATTTCGGTGCCAGTTTTTCAATTGCAAGTTAACAAAGAAAGATTTCCAGAAAAATCTACTATACAACAGACTTCTTAGGAAGTCTTCATTTGTAAACATTAATATACTTTTTTGTTTCAAAATTTTACAAAATACATGGAAGTCTTCTTGCATAAATAGGTTAGTTTTGTAGTTGACTAAATTGTTTTAAAAATTGGACTTTCTAAAGAAGAGTTCCCTGAAAATCTTCTGACGGAATACTTCCACGGAAGTCTTCTAGAGAAGTCTTCTTTAAGAACATATACAGAAAGTTAATTCCAAAATTAACGTATGCATTGACCATAAGACTTTCAATGAAGTCTTCTTCACGAAACAGATCTGAAAAGATTCAAAGATCATTCTTAGATCTAGTGAGGTTCATGTATAGTTTTTCCGAGCACACACAACTTCTTAATAAAAGTTACCCACTTGTTCTTGACCAAGTATCATGAACTTAAATAACTCTAATAAGCTTATAAATTTTGAAATAAAAAGGTTGAGATTTTGAGATAAAATAAGAGAAGAGATGAAAGAGAAATGGTTTATGTGTGTAAGAAATATGAATATGAAAATGTAGATGTTGATTTTATGTGCATTTAGAACTCGACGTTGGTTATTCATGGTGGTTGGTGTATTAAGGACAATGACAATGTTGAAAATAAAAAAAATAAAGATGAGGATGATTGAGTAAAACAAATAATTTCGGAAAAAATAATAATGATATTTTCGTGAATAATTCGAATTTGTGGGATGAGTAGAATAAATAATTTTTTAAAACAATTTATGGACTACTTTGCATTTTATTTTTTGTTTTGAGTCATATTTGCATTGCAAAACTCCATTGGTTAATTTTATAAAAATAAACTGACTTAATTAAGAATAAGAAAACTATCTACTATAATAAAAATGGAAATGATTTACGATAACTCCAAAATTGATTAAGGAAATATTGAAAGGTATATACTAAAATACCTAGACTCAGATGGCATCGTCTTGGATCCTCGTCCTCCAATAAAAAATAAAAGGAAATGAACGAGGAGGTGTCCTAGCCATCTCAAGATCATAGTTTACCAAATAAATAATAAGTTCTTAAATGAAATATCTCTTATTTTAGAGAACCTTATGTAAATATTTTATAATATATTCTCATATCTATAGTTATGTCAATTTTCCATTATTGTAGTTTCATATTTAGATTTAGCCGATGGCTTGTACATGTATATAAACTAGATCATATGGAATAGAACGGTAGAAAATTCTCTTTACCCTTTGTCATGGTATCAGAGCCAAGGCTTTAAAAGAATAAAAAAACAGAAAGAAGAGAGAAACAGGGGAAGAAATTGAACTCGAAGGAAGATAACAATGGTGACGAGTTTGAATGACGGAACAAGTGATGCGATGGTGATGGTGAAAGACAAAGCTGTTTTGTCTCCATTCTATCTCCATCCTTCGGATTGACCTGGAAATATAATAACGACAGTGCAATTAAAGGGAGAAAATTATGAAGACTGGGCGAAGCATGTGCGGAATGCCTTGCGAACAAAAAGAAAACTTGGTTTTATTGATGGAACTTTAAAGAAACCAGAGACTAATGAAGAAATTGAGCAGTGGGAAGTTGTTAATTCCATGCTGGTGGCGTGGATCATGAATACGATCGAACCTACGCTTAAGGCATCGATCACGATGGTGGATGAAACTCAAGTTCTATGGGAAAATTTAAAACTGCAGTTCTCAGCAGGCAACAGACCTAATCAGTGAGCTCCGTGCGGATCTGGCGAATTGCAAAAGAATGGAGATACAGTCATGGTGTATTATGCACGACTGAAGAAGATGTGGGACGAACTAGCTATCTATAAGCCGATCAGGACATGTAGCTGTGGTGAGATGGCGGCTCAGTTGGAGGAAGATCGTAATGAATAAAGAACAAACACATTCTTGAATGGACTGGATGCTGCAAGATTTGGAACTGTGCGCTCTGTTGATGTAGTGAGAGCAGAGCAAATAAAGTGCAGAAAGTAAAAGACACGTTTTCTCTTTTCGAATTCACTAGAACAAGAAAGTCTTACACCAATCTTTTCTATTACAAGAATCCTTTAGGATTAGACCAATCCTAAGCTAAAACTCACCCTAGAGTCTAGACTTTTGTTTATCACGATCCTCCAAACCCCGAGCTAAACTCCCCCTGAGTCTAGGCTTCAATCTTCCAGAACTCCGGAACTACGTCAACGACTACGTCAGCAACTAACACACACCAATGACACCAAAGGCTTGATCACACAAGCAACACCAAAATGATCTCTCAACTTTTCTTCTTTTTAGCAGAGACACCTTTCTCAATGGAGGCACGTCCTCCTTGTATAGATACCAAAAACTTGCTCCTCAAGTTCTTCCAAAAGCAACTTTCCTTTTTCTCTTAAGGAATAACTCTCTTGCCTTTTCCTCTTCAAGTAATATCATTTACACTTAATGTAAATATTCCAGTAAATATATTATCTCTTCTCCAAGCTTAACAAGCCCACGGACATCATAAAACACGAACTCCAACTTAGCCCAACTTCATGATACACGCATGTACTACCTCCTGTAGTACTTCACGAACTAACACAGAATATACATCTTCAATCTCCCCCTTTTTGACTATGCATGTGCACTCATCACCTCTGGATAGAAAACCACGTCTTCAATCTCCCCCTATGAGTCACATCATGGTCAAAAACTAATAAGAAGATGAATATCCTCCAAAGTGAGGATGACATCCCATACCACCATCTCCATAATGATCAAATCTCCTTGGCCACGTNACACAGAATATACATCTTCAATCTCCCCCTTTTTGACTATGCATGTGCACTCATCACCTCTGGATAGAAAACCACGTCTTCAATCTCCCCCTATGAGTCACATCATGGTCAAAAACTAATAAGAAGATGAATATCCTCCAAAGTGAGGATGACATCCCATACCACCATCTCCATAATGATCAAATCTCCTTGGCCACGTATTCCTGAGCATAACACCTCCATGATTAGCTCCTTGAACAGACCTGAAACAATCACGTCTAATATGCCCTTGAACTCCACAAGAATAACATATAGGACCATGACCCCTTATACCAAAACTTCCTCCATCTGATTCTTCTCCCTCAACAACTTGAAACACCTTGGCCTAATGTGCCCAACAACACCACAGTGATGACAAATAGGCCGAAACTTTCGTTCAGATACCCTCTTAGGATCAGAAACATTATCCGAAGCACTCGCTGTAGCAGTACGCGTAGCAGTACTTGTAGCAGTCGCCTTCTTCACATAAGTTGCAGCCTTCACTGCAGTCTTCCCATTTGTTGCATTCCCAGCACACAGCTTAACCTCTGGCTTTGTAGCAGACGTAGCTACACCCTCAGTTTTTCTTGCTGATACAAAAACACCTTCAGCTTTAGAAGACTCACCTTTGAATCCAAGACCACATCGATCACTTTGCCCAATGCTGAGAAGATGATCCAGCTGATCTGTTCCATTATTCAGCATCTTCAAACCCTTCTGAGTCTCTGAAAGTTGAACACCAGCCTGTCGTGCTTCTTCTTCTTTCTCTGAGGCATACTTAAGTGCTTCAGCCACTTGAGTTTCTAGCTTGACTTTCTCTTTAGTCAACTCTGAATTCGCCTCATCCATCTTGAGCCAATGCTCATACAGCTTTTCATAATTTCCAGCAAGATCAAAGTCTCCATCATCATCACTTTCAGCACCAGAATCACTTCCACATGAAGACCCTGACGCAGACGCCGATGCAGATCCCGTCGCAGATCTTGTCTTAGAACACGAATCAAAAGTTGTGAACGCCACTAAGTTCTTCAACTCCTCACCATCATCCGAATCAGTATCAGATTCATCCTTCTTCTTGTTTTGCCTTTGCAAATTTGCGCATTCCTTCCGAATATGCCCAAATCCATTACATTCATAGCATTTTACCTTTGATGATGATCTACCTGAATCACTTCTTCTTCCACTCTTTATCCTATCTTCTCTTTGCTTCAGATACCCAGCAAAATCTCTTACCAGCATTCCCATAGAATCTTCAGAAGTTGAACTTTTGAGAGCAATTCCAACAGGATCTTCTTTCTTCATATCCTTATCACGACTCTTATCTTGATATGATTTGCTCAGCTCAAAAGCTTGAAGAATCCCAACAAACTCATCAAAAGCCATCTCATCCAGATTGTGAGCTTCTTCTACAGCAGAGATCTTTGACTCAAACTTGGATGGCAATGATCTCTTCAGCTTCTTCACCAGCTTCTTGTCCTTGTAGTGCTTTCCAAGTGCAAAACATTCATTAGAAATGTCACACAACTTAGCACTAAACTGAGCCACGGTTTCCTCTTCATCCATCCTCAGATTCTCAAACTTTGATGCTAACATATCCAGCTTGGTACGCTTGACACTTGTAGTACCTTCAAACATATTCTCCAATGTCTTCCATACCTTCTGAGCTGAAGCACATTGAGAAATCAACTTAAAATAGCTTGCATCAATAGTATTGTAAATCGCAGTCTTAGCCTTAGAATTGCAACTTGAAGCCTTCTTCTCTTCAGCAGTCCACTGATCTCTTGGCTTCAAAACTTCAACCTTCTCATCATTAAGCATCACTGGATGACTCCAACCATCCTCAATAGAACTCCAACAGTCTTCATCAATACCACTGATAAAAGCTTGCATCCGCACCTTCCAATATCCATAATTGGATGAATCAAGACGTGGGGGTTTTGTCATAGAAGTTCCCTCTTGATATGCTGCCATCACAAACTCTGTCCTTCTTCCTGAACTAGTTTCTGTCCTCACTCTTCAAGATCTCACCAGTAAGTTAGGTGACCCGCTCTGATACCAATTGTTGATGTAGTGAGAGCAGAGCAAATAAAGTGCAGAAAGTAAAAGACACGTTTTCTCTTTTCGAATTCACTAGAACAAGAAAGTCTTACACCAATCTTTTCTATTACAAGAATCCTTTAAGATTAGACCAATCCTAAGCTAAAACTCACCCTAGAGTCTAGACTTTTGTTTATCAGGATCCTCCAAACCCCGAGCTAAACTCCCCCTGAGTCTAGGCTTCAATCTTCCAGAACTCCGGAACTACGTTAACGACTACGTCAGCAACTAACACACACCAATGACACCAAAGGCTTTATCACACAAGCAACACCAAAATGATCTCTCAACGTTTATTCTTTTTAGCAGAGACACCTTTCTCAATGGAGGCACGTCCTCCTTGTATAGATACCAAGAACTTGCTCCTCAAGTTCTTCCAAAAGCAACTTAAGCAACTTTCCTTTTTCTCTTAAGGAATAACTCTCTTGCCTTTTCCTCTTCAAGTAATATCATTTACACTTAATGTAAATATTCCAGTAAATATATTATCTCTTCTCCAAGCTTAACAAGCCCACGGACATCATAAAACACGAACTCCAACTTAGCCCAACTTCATGATACACGCATGTACTACCTCCTGTAGTACTTCACGAACTAACACAGAATATACATCTTCACGCTCAACAATCACAAGCATAGAGACACTTCCAAAACTTGCACAAGTCTACCAACGCATTATCTGCGAAGAGAGGCAACAGACTATGAGCAGGAACAGAGACACAACTCCAGAAGCAGTTGGGTTTGCAGTCAAAGCATGGAACCGTGGTGAAAACTCAAACCTACACCAGAGAGAGAAAGAGGACGTGACTTTGGTGAGCGAGGAAGAGGAAGTGGTCCAAGAGGTAGGACTGGACGTGGTGGTGGAATGACAGGACCCTTTGGAAGGGGAAGAGGCTTGGCTGGAAGAGCTAATGCACTACAAGTTCAACAGCCAGTGACTCAAGCAGACGCTGCAACCAAATCAGGCGATTATGACCGCACGTCTCTTCCTCAACTTAGCGACGATCAATGGACAGCTCTCTTGAATTTTATTTCATCAAAGAAACCAGAGACCAGTGACAAGTTGAATGGTAGGCAGAATGTATGGAGTTTATTATAGACACCGGCGCATCGCATCATATGACATGGAATATTGATTATCTGAGTAATGTTACAAATATTCATCCATGTGAGATAGGATTACCAGATGGTGATACAGCCCTTGCCACAAAACAGGGAGACTTGTGGTTGAAAGGCGTGTTGTATTCAAAAGAACTTACATGTTCTTTGATTTCAGTTGCTAAACTCCTTAAAGTAATTAAAGGATCAATCATATTTACTGATGAAATTTGTGTCTTATAGGACCATAATTCGAAGACGCTGATTGGAGTGGGTGAAGAGAGAGAGGGGGGTTTACGTGTTCAGAGGTGTGCTTGGAACGAAAATCAACAAAGCAGTGAAGTCGGTTTCAGCTGATTTGTGGCATCGTCGTCTCGGCCATCCCTTAAGTCCTGTTCTATCTTATTTATCTAGTAGTTTAAATATTGAAAAAAACTTTGAGTCACAATCTGCTTGTGAGATTTGTTTAAGGGCCAAGCAGACAAGAGATTGTTTTCGTGAAAGTTTAAATAAAGCAGTTGGAGTTTTTGATTTAATTCATTGTGATGTGTGGGGTGCATATAGAACTCTCTCGACTTCAGGTGCAGCTTATTTTCTTACGATAGTTGATGATCACTCTAGAGCAGTATGGGTATACTTGCTGAAAGAAAAGAAAGAAGTGGGTGAAAATCTGAAAAGCTTTCTTAAGATGGTGGAAAGACAATTTAACAAAAAGGTTCGTATTGTTAGAAGCGACAATGATGGAGAGTTTATGTGTATGAAGTCATATTTTACAATGGATGGAATTATACATCAGACAAGTTGTGTGTACACACCACAACAAAATGGAGGAGTAGAGAGGAAGCACCGACATATTTTAAATGTGGCTCGGTCGTTGATGTTTCAGTCAAGTATACCTGTGGGTTTCTGAGGAGAGTGTGCATTGGCAACTTGCCATTTGATCAATCGCACTCCATCCAGCATTCTAGATGGAAAGGCGCCATATGAGATATTGTATGGAACTGCGCCGAAGTATTCAACTCTAAAAGTGTTTGGTAGCTTATGTTTTGCTCGAAATATACTACGAGACAAGGTTAAATTTGGTGAAAGAAGTCGCAAATGTGTTTTCATGGGCTATCTATTTGGGCAGAAAGGATGGTGGGTCTGGGATATTGAGAAGGAGTTTTCTGTATCAAGATATGTGGTCTTTGAAGAAACTGAGTTTCCATTTGCTGAGATCCCAAAGCAGAATGAGTCTTTGCTAGTGCCACAACAGCAACCACAGGTAGTATATGATGAAGATTTCTTGGAGAAAGATAGACAAGAGGAAAGGGATATTGAACCTGATACTTTAATGGTTGTTGATCAAACTCCAGAAACTAATGAAACTGTGGGTGAACAAGCAGTAGACATAGTTCCGTGGCGACGTAGTCAGAGAGAAAAATCGCAGTCTTCTTGGTTAGATGGATTTTTCCTTTATACAGCACAGTGTGTTAACGACCCTGCACCTCTCTCTTCGTCCCCACCTCCACCAGCGTCGACGAACCCAGGTATGGTCCAGTATCCTATCTCAAATTATGTCAGTTGTGATAAGTTTTCACCCTCACATGAAATATTTCTCGCTGCTATTACTGCTGAAAGTGAACCTAAGTCTTTTCGAGAAGCGATGAAAGACAAACACTGGAGGAAAGCTGTGTCAGTAGAGGTCACATCACTAGAGGGAAACAGAACATGGGATATCTCAGATCTCCCACCAGGTAAGAAATTCATTGGTTGTCGCTGGGTTTTACGATTAAATACAAATCAAATGGTGAGGTAGAACGCTTTAAAGCGAGGTTGGTGGCATATGGAAACAGACAAGAAGAGGGGTTAGATTACGATGAAACATTTGCTCCGGTTGTAAAAATGACAACGGTTCGTATGTTTCTCAAAGTTGCTGCAGTCAAAGAATGGGAAGTCCACCAAATGGACGTTCACAATGCGTTTTTGCACGGGGATCTTGATGAGGAGGTGTATATGAAGTTACCCCCTGGTTTTGAATCAACTGACAAGTCAAAAGTTTGTAGACTAAGGAAGTCACTGTATGGACTTCGTTAAACTCCGCGTTGTTGGTTCTCCAAACTTATGGCAGCTCTCAGAGGGTATGGTTTTATTCAAAACAAAGCAGATTATTCATTATTCACTTTGGTTCCGGGATCTATGAAAATTTATGTGCTGATATATGTTGATGATTTGCTTATTGGTGGTAATGATCCGGAGGCAATAAAAAAATTTAAAGGCTACTTGAGCCAATGCTTTCGTATGAATGATTTAGGGCATTTAAAATATTTTCTTGGGATTGAAGTTGCAAGGGGACCTGAAGGGATATATTTGTCCCAGAGAAAGTATGCCTTAGATATTGTCAAGGAATGTGGATTATTTGGCAGTAAACCATTTGCTACTCTGATGAAACAAAACCATAAGTTGGCTGTAGCGGAGTGTGACTTCTTTGATGATCCAGAACGCTACAGGAGATTGGTTGGGAGGCTTGTGTATCTTATGTTTACTCGTCCGGAGTTATCATATTCTGTTCATATGCTGGCTCAATTTATGCAGCAACCCAGAGCTAAACATTGGGAGGCAGCAACAAGAGTGGTACGGTATCTTAAAGGATGTCCAGGTCAAGGGATTATATTGAGTTCGGGTTATGATTTGCAGATCAAGGCTTATTGTGACTCAGATTGGGCGGCTTCCCCTATTAGTAGACGTTCACTTAGTGGATTCATAGTTATGTTGGGTGATTCTCCGATAGCATGGAAGACGAAAAAACAGGATGTTGTGTCTTGTTCTTCAACTGAGGCGGAATATAGATCAATGAGTTTCACTACAAGAGAGTTGAAATGGAATCGTGAGCTTCTGGTGGGTTTTGGTATCTCTCATAAACAAGCGATGCATTTATATTGTGATAGTAAAGAAGCGCTTTATATTGCGGCAAATTCAGTATTTCATGTGCGAACAAAACACATTGAGTCAGATTGTCATTTTGTTCGAGACGAGGTTCAGAATGGATCAATTGTTACTGCTCATCTGCGAACAACATAACAACCGGCGGATATCTTTACCAAAACTTTGGGTTCTCAACATTTTTCGTATCTCAGACGCAAGTTGGGAATTCGAGACCTACATTCTCCAACTTGAGGGGGAGTTTTAGGGAACCTTTATGTAAATATCGTATAATATATTCTCATATATATAGTTATGTCAACTTTCCATTATTGTAGTTTCATATTTAGGTTTGGCCGATGGCTTGTACATGTATATAAACTAGATCATATGGAATAGAATGGCAGAACATTCTCTTTACCCTTTGTCATCTTATATATTATTTGAAAAAATTACAACATTTGAAGTAATCATGTATCATCATACAATGACTTTTAAAATCTTTTTAAAAAGGTCCATGTATAAATATACAATAAACTTTTTATTAAACTAACTATAAATTAATTATTAATATTATTATTTCCTTCCATAAATAAAAATTATGAAATTGTCTAATGTAGTTAATATATATATAATATATATATATATAGTTAATGGTTCTAGAAAAGAAATATTTGACAAAAAATAGTATATCTTCTATCATTTTTTTTTTGAATTTTAAAATATTAAAATTAAATTAAACAACCATATTAACTATATAATAAAAATTAGAAATTTTGTATATGTTATATGTTATATATATATATATATATATGTATGTCAATATTGTTAAATAAAAAAATTTCCATATAAAATAAATAACTACTTTAATTTCAAAATGTGCTTTGAACCATTTTTTGACAAAATATTTGAAAAAACACTGACAACTTAATATTAAATTTTTAATTCTACATTGATTTTTTAAAATAAATATAAATTATTAAAACTATTAAACATCCCACAATGATAGTTTTGTTATGAATGATTTCAAATTGTTTTTATGAAAAGATATAAATGATCAAAACCCATATAAGCAGAAAATATCATTTGTTAGATATCAATAAAAAATACTATATATATATATGAATATCATCTAGCTTTAATTATATATAATTTAAAATAGAAAAATGTTTGTTTGGAGTAATAATTACAATTTTGTTGATTATCAAAAATATATTATTATTTTATAATATATAAAAAACATAAAATATATAAAATATACAATTTTTTTTCCGCAAATCTTAATCTAGTATATACACTAAAATGAAAGAAAGAAATATGTTAGAAGTGAAGTTTGGATGTTTCTATACAGAGGGTTGTTTTCATGCATATGATACGTGTTCTCACCTTTATGTTTGCTTATTTTTTTCCTCCGAAAGATTATATTTCTTCAAACAAGGTAGTAGTAGTCCAGGGCTGGGACGGATCCAGATATCCGGGAAATTTGAAGTATCTGGATTCAGATCTGGATTCGCCGGATCCGTGATTATAATATCTGGATCTGGATTCGTGTCTTTCGGATATACGGGCTTCGGATATCCGTCTAGATATTGTGATATCTGCAGGTATCCAGATTCGTATTCATATCCGTAAAAATAATTAATTTTGTTAAAAAAAAATCAAAATTTTTAAAATAATACATAAATTAAATATTTATACATAATTTATTAATATATATATGACATATAATATTAATATTAAAATAGAGTATTACACACTTATTATATATATAAATATTAATATATCAGATATAATTAATAATAACATAAAAATGTAATATATTTTTTAAAATACGGATTCGAATCCGGATATCCGGACCTAAAAATTAATATATTCGGATTTAGATTTGGTTTACACGGATCCGGGATTTTAATATTCGGATTCGGATCCAGACACCTCCTGATATTCTAATCTCGGAGCGTATCTGGATCTGGATCCCGATTAAAAGTCTCAAAGCACGCCTGATAATGATTTATTCTAATCTCTGTTTGTGTCATCTTTTGCCATTTTCGATTTATTATTGATCCAAAATTTATTAAGGGACGGTCCAAAGCACGCCTGATAATGATGGCCTAAGTATTACACATGATTTTGAAAACTAAATCAGCAGGCCACATAGCTTCGTATTTTGTGCTATATTTTCGTATTTTGTTTATTGTTTTCATAATTTGGCAGCAGACAAGAAAAACCCCTTTTTAAACAAACGCACAAGAAAATAAATTATTTATTAGTAACGTAGTAATTTCCAAATTTTTATCATTATTTTCAGTAATTCTTTTAACCAGGATCCATAACATTTTTTTGGGTCAATCATAACATTTTTTCTAAAGATTAAATTTAAACGCTTAGAAAAAGTTAGATAAGGTGGTAAAAGAAGTTAAAAATTTACAAAAGTCGTATTTTATTAAAACATAAAATATATCTATAACATTATTTGAGAAGTAAATTTGCTTAGTTGTCAACTTCTCCATGATTTTAGGTTATTTTGCTTATTTTCATGTTTTAATAATTTATTATAAAATAAAAACGAATTTATGTTAATAATATTATATTTTTAGAAAATACGTTAATTCTTTTGTATTAGATTGTTATCTTAAAAATATATTTTAAGATAAATTTGCAAATAATTTATGTATAGATAATTTATATTGTTATATCCAAAACATTATTAAAGATAATTTTTATGCTTAATTTTTTATACTTTTTTGTTATGTCTAAAAATGATATTAATTTAAGTTCATGAGTATTTTTAAATATAAGTTGTGTAATGAAAATTATTTATAACATTATTTGAGAAGTAAATTTGCTTAGTTGTCAACTTCTCCATGATTTTAGGTTATTTTGCTTATTTTCATGTTTTAATAATTTATTATAAAATAAAAACGAATTTATGTTAATAATATTATATTTTTAGAAAATATGTTAATTTTTTTTATTAGATTGTTATCTTAAAAATATATTTTAAGATAAATTTGCAAATAATTTATGTATAGATAATTTATATTGTTATATCCAAAACATTATTAAAGATAATTTTTATGCTTAATTTTTTATACTTTTTTGTTATGTCTAAAAAATATATTAATTTATTACTAAATGTTTTAAGTTCATGAGTATTTTCAAATATAAGTTGTGTAATGAAAATTATTTATATGATGATGAAAAATTTTATATATAGAAAGAATTTGTTTAGTTTATTATTAAATATTTTGAGTCTATGAACTATAATTTATTATAATTTATATAAATTGATTATATATTTATTTATAAATATTAGTAAAATTATTAAGCCTGCAAGTGCGGGCAAAACACCTAGTTAACGCAAAAAGTGAGGTAAAGTAATCTTTACTAATTTTTTTTGGGAAATAGAATTATATCGATGATTTTTCTTAAAAGTGGAAAATAATAAAAGAAAAAAATAAAAAAAGGCCATATCCACTTTCATTTAATAATAATAGTTTTTTACTCTGCTTTGTCATCACACACAGTATATCTCTCTCTTACCAAAACCGCCATTAACAAAGAAGGAGAGAGAGAAAAAATACTCAGAGATCAAGCTTCTCCCTTCCTCCTTGTAGTATAAAAACCCCTAAGATTCCTTCTCCTAAAACCCACACATCGAAGTCTCCAACAATGCTCCCACCTTTCACTTCCTCTGTTTTCTCGAGAATTCTCGGGACTTTCTAAAAGAACATGTTAAAGAACCTAATCGAATTTGATTCTCTCTCTCTCGTGAAACTCTCTGTAACTCACGAATCTCACTCTCTCTCAGGCTATCACACACACGATCAGATCGCGACTCCGATCGTCTATGTAATCTCTCAAGAACTTGTAGAAACGTAAGAGAAACAGAAAACGAAAGAAGCAACGAAGAACACAAGGCAAGTTTTAGAGTTCCTGGTCAAATGACACAGTACATCTCCTTCAGGGTCGGTACCTGGAATTCACTACTCTCTTTAGGCTTACAAAGTTTCTACAATGGATTCTCTAATCTCATCGTTTCTCTGGTTCAGGTACTTATACAACGAAGAAGGTTGTTACAGACGAAGCTATCCTCTGCAACTCTCCGCACAATAGCTTCAATACTCTATGGGCCATTCATTTAATTACCGAGGCCCATTAGAGACCTTCTCGTTTGACTTGAGCCAAGGCCCACCGGAACACACCAAAGACAAAACGACAACCACACTTCACAATCTCCATCTTGGTGTCGTTTTTCCTCTTCACTGTCTGAAACCCCCTGAAACCTTCAAGAATCAAAATTACTTTCACAAAGCCAACTCACCCAACCGACCCTGGTCTTCCTCCGGTTCGTTTGTCCTCACTTTGAACCTCTTCTTCCTTTCCTCGATCGCAAACCCGATCTCAGAACCCGTCTCTCTGACTTCCGAGACGAACATACAAAAGCCACCTTCTCAGTTCCAAAGATGACTTTACCCCAGCAATTCTCAGGCTTCGAGCACACCTAGCTTTGCCAGGCAACCCTCGAACTTCTCTCCAGGTAAAGGTTTCGTCAACATATCTGCGGGATTTACTGACGTGTGAATCTTAAGTACCTCCACAACTCCATCTGCAATTATATCTCTGACGAAATTGTACTTCGTAGCAATGTGCTTAGTTTTCTCTCTGTAGACAAAATTCCTCGCTAGGTAGATAGCACTTTGTGAGTCACAATTCACCTCAACGGGACCATTGCATATCATTAGCTCTTCACAAATCCCTTTTAACCAAATACCTTCTTTTACTGCATCTGACAACGCCATATACTCTGCTTCTGTGGTTGACAGGGCAACAACCTTCTGCAACGAAGATCTCCAGCTTACAGTGTTCCCACCAACTGTATAAACATAACCTGTGATCGATCTGCTTCTATCTCTGTCGGTGGCGTAGTCGGAATCACAGTATCCCCTGATGCTGAGATCTTTACCACTTCTGAAAGTTAAGTTTATCTTCAAAGCACCCCTTATATATTTCATAATCCATTTGACTGCTAACCAGTGCTCTCTTCCAGGTTTACTCATGTACCTACACACTAGACCAACCGCATACGCTAGATCAGGCCTGGAACCAACCATGGCATACATCAGGCTGCCAACTGCACTGGAGTAAGGTACACTCTCCATCTCTCTAGCTTCAACTTGCTCCTGGTCTTTAGGAATAGCTTGTAGTTTAAACTGTGACCCAAGTGGTGTACTCACCGCTTTGCAATCCCACATGCCAAAGGTCTTTAAGACTTTGGCAAGATATTCATTCTGAGACAACTGTAGGGTCCCTTTAACTCGATCTCTGATTATGTCCATCCCTAAGATCCTTCTTGCTTCCCCTAAGTCCTTCATCTCAAATTCTGAGCTCAACTCCTTCTTTAACTCGCATATTCTGTTCATCTCTCTTGAAGCAATTAACATGTCATCTACATACAGAAGTAGAAAGACCATGTTCTCAATCCGGGTTCCTTTTAGATAAACACACGGGTCATACTCACTTCGCAGATATCCCTTCTTAATCATGAAGGTGTGAAACCGGTAGTTCCATTCCCTTGGTGACTGTTTTAACCCGTAGAGCGACTTTCTTAATAAACACACCATCCTTTCCTTCCCTTTCTTTTCATATCCCTCTGGTTGCTCCATGTATACGCGTTCTTTCAAGATCCCATGTAAAAAAGCTGTCTTCACGTCAAGTTGTTCCAATTCCAAATTGTAATGAGCAACTGCTGATAGCAACAACCTTATGGAGACATGCTTGACAACTGGAGCAAAAACTTCATTATAGTCTATCCCTTCTGTTTGCGCATATCCTTTAGCCACTAACCGTGCCTTATGCCTTGGTTTCTCAACCCCTGGGATCCCTGGCTTGAACTTGTAGATCCACTTGCACCCTATAACTTTGTGACTCCTTGGCCTCTCTGTATAATCCCAAGTATGATTCTTGTCAAGAGATGCCATTTCCTCATCTGATGCCTCGCTCCATAATTTCCAATCCTTGCTGTCTCGCGCTTCCTTATAACTCCTAGGTTCCTCTAGCTCCAAGTCTTCTGCACTAGCAAGTGCATATGCTATGAAGTCAGCATCTTCAAACTTTGAGGGAGGCTTTATTGTTCTTCTTTCTCTGTCCCTCGCTAGAAGATAGGTTCCCAGATCCTGAACTTGTTCTTCAGACTCTTCATCTGATCCTTCTTCCTCTTGTGTATCATCTTGACTTGGTTCATGCGCCTGTTGTTGATCCTGATCCGTCTGAGGCAAATGTTCTGGACTTACTCCATCTGGATTTGAAGTCTCTCCTTCATAGTAGTCTTCCAAGTTGCTTTTAAAGGTTACTTTCTTTTGTTTCTTAGAGACCTCGTCTCCTTCGAGTACATCCTTCTCCTTTGATAAGTCCTTGAATAACTTTGACTCATCAAACACTACATCTTTACTTACCACCACCTTTTGCTCCTCAATAAGCCAGACCCTGTATCCTTTTACCCCTTGAGCATATCCCAAGAAAATTCCTTTACTAGCTCTCGGACTGGTTTTCTCTCTCACTTGATGAACGTATGCGACACATCCGAAGCATCGTAAGTGATCATAGCTTGGTCTACCTCCTGTCCACCTTTCCTCTGGGATCTCAAACTTTATGGAGGAATTTGGTGACCTGTTTATCAAGTAGACTGCAGTTGACGCTGCCTCTGCCCAGTAGCTTCCGTCTAATCCAGTCTCTACCAGCATTGACCTGACCTTGTCCATGATACTTCTGTTCATCCGCTCTGAGATTCCGTTTTGTTGAGGAGTATACGGGCACGTCTTGTGTCGCTTAATGCCTGACTCTCTACAAAGCTTGTCCATTTGTTGGTTACAAAACTCCAAGCCATTGTCGGTCCTCAAACACTTGACTCTCCTTCCTGTTTTATTCTCCACAAGCCGTTTCCAATCTGCAAAACAAGAAAACACTTCGTCTTTAGTGTTAAGGAAATAAATCCACACTTTCTTAGAATAATCATCTGTTAATGTGAGGAAGTAATGAGCCCCTGCTAAGCTCGGAATTGTGTTCGGTGATCCCCAGAGATCTGAGTGAATGTATTCCAGAACTCCCTTTGAGAAGTGCTTGGCCCTTGGGAAACTTTGTTTGTGTGCCTTTCCCATGGCACAGGCCTCGCAGAACTCGAGCTTTCCAATCTCATTTCTCTTCAAGTAGCCTTTTCTTGCAAGTGCTTCCATGGACCGTATGTTCATATGTGCTAATCTTGAGTGCCACTTCTTTGTGTGATCAACCATCTCTCGAGCTGTGTTTGCTTCCCCTTTCCGTACTGTCCCTTGGAGGTAGTATAGGCCATTTGCGTATTTCCCTGTCAGAACTTTTCTGTCTCCCTTGTAGAATTCCACTTGGTAGTCCTTTCCTTTGTAACTGCAACCTGATTGTTCTAACTGGCCATACGAAATGAGGTTTCTTCCCATCTCTGGCATGTACCTTACATCACTTAGAGTAACCTCAGTGCCATCGAAGTTATCTATAGTGATCTTTCCTTTCCCCCGTACCATACAGTAGGAATTGTTTCCCATTAGAACCTTGTTTCCGTCGAACTCGATAAAGTCTGATAGAAGGTCTCTTCTTGGGGTGATGTGAAACGTGCATCCTGAGTCGAGTACCCATTCATCCTCCGATGCCAACAGACTTGCGGTGAGGATCACTGGTCCTGGTAGCTTAGCTGCTACATTTGCTGAGTTGTTTCCAGTTTTCTTCCTCTCTGGGCAATCCCTTTTCCAGTGTGAATCACTTCCACATATCCAACAAGTCTTGTCTTGTTTTACTGGTTGCTTCCCCCTTGACTTTGATCTGAACCTCCCTCTAGACTTTCCCTGCCACTGCTTGTTGTTTCCTGTGTCACTCCTGTTAGCTGTTCTTCCTCTTGCTTCCGTATATAGCCCCTCTGAGTTTCTCCCCTTCGGAACTATTCCTTTTTGTTTCAATTCTGCCTCCTTGGAATAAGCTGAAGTCATAACCTCGCTAACAGTAAGAGTGTCTTTCCCTGTGCCGTACTGTAACGTGTGGACCAGTGGCTCATAAGCTTGAGGCAGTCCTGATAAGAGCTGTATGGCTTGATCTTCGTCTGAGATGGTCACCTTGATGCTTGCCAAATCGTCGATCAATTTTAAGAACATATCAAAGTTTTCTTCCATAGTCTTATCCTCTTCCATACGGTAACACGAGAACTTCTTCTTAAGGTAAATTCTGTTTGGGAGTGACTTTGTTTGATAATCCTTCTCCAATGCCTTCCACATTCCCAGTGCCGTTGTCTCATGCATAATCTTCCTCAAGATCACGTCACTGAGACATATACTGAGCAGACTCCTGACACGAAGATCCTTCTCAGCCTTCTTTGGCTGCTTCTTCTTATCTTCACTTGCTTCAGATTTCTCCTCATCATCTTGAGTAGATGATGTCTCCTCTTCTAGAGCCGAGAGCAATCCTTGAATCTCAAGTTGTGCTAACATCTTAAACTTCCATAGGCCGAAATCCCCCTTTCCGTCAAACTTTTCAATCTCAAATTTTCCCTTCGTAGGATCCATTGTTTGATTCTTGAACACTGGACGATGCTGTTACCTGCAGATAACAAACGCACAATCACCAGTATCGCAATACAACACAATATTCCTAATCTTGATTCTTATTCTATCTTCTTTGATTTCTGTGAGATAAAAGAAAAGAATCTATCGAGTAAAAGTATACTCCCTTTGAAGATTGAGATGATCCGTTGTGACGACTCCTTTCCGGTGATCTGATTCAACCACCACTTCCCCTTGTGCCTTAGCCTTAAGCTCTGATACCAATTGTTAAAGAACCTAATCGAATTTGATTCTCTCTCTCTCGTGAAACTCTCTGTAACTCACGAATCTCACTCTCTCTCAGGCTATCACACACACGATCAGATCGCGACTCCGATCGTCTATGTAATCTCTCAAGAACTTGTAGAAACGTAAGAGAAACAGAAAACGAAAGAAGCAACGAAGAACACAAGGCAAGTTTTAGAGTTCCTGGTCAAATGACACAGTACATCTCCTTCAGGGTCGGTACCTGGAATTCACTACTCTCTTTAGGCTTACAAAGTTTCTACAATGGATTCTCTAATCTCATCGTTTCTCTGGTTCAGGTACTTATACAACGAAGAAGGTTGTTACAGACGAAGCTATCCTCTGCAACTCTCCGCACAATAGCTTCAATACTCTATGGGCCATTCATTTAATTACCGAGGCCCATTAGAGACCTTCTCGTTTGACTTGAGCCAAGGCCCACCGGAACACACCAAAGACAAAACGACAACCACACTTCACAGAACATTCCATTCTTGTTTGCATTTGATTGATTGCTATGGAACTTGGTAAATCTCGATTCTACTCTTGCCATTGCTTTTCTCTTTCTAGATTCTCCGATTATTCTATAGCTGGAAGTGATTATCCAGACGCCATACCCAAACCTTCTTCTGTTTCTTGTGTCATCATCGATTGTTCTTTTTTATAATCTTGAAACAATGTTGTTGTGTGCATCATCTTCGTTTGAATCAGCTGCTATGTCTCTAGCTTCTTCACCACCAGTCTCCACATTTGCTGGTCACCGTACTACTCTCAGGTGATCTACTCATCTCTGGCTTTATTATAAGATGGGATCTTTTGTGGTAGAATATGTTTTTGTTATTTACGATCATCAGGTATTATGATCAACGTCGTCTTCCAAAGAAGATGAGGAAGAACCCTTCTGCATACCCTCTCTTTCTCAATCAGCTTAACGAAGGCTCACCAACACCCAAATCTTACAAAGAGGTTTACTTTGCAACAATGATTCCTCTTCTTGAATCAACACCCATATGAATATAAAATGACTCTGTTTTTCGTTTGGCATTTATAGCAGCAATAAGGGTTTATTACACTCATGTTTTGCTGTTTCTTGGGTTACAGGTCATTAAGCCCTTCCGCCAAATGTTTGCTCGTGAGATCTCTTCTCAATCCAAAGACTCTGATATTTCTATTGCTAAGGTTTATTTCTTTTAACGAGTTGCCAAGTTCTATTTTGTGGTGTAGTTTCTATTTTTGTCATATACCATTGAGAAGCTTTCTTTACTCATCTATTTTATGGAAATGGACTCACAGGTTCTCTTGTACATTGCTGCTGAAGATGAAGCCTTCTTGGCATTCAACCGGGAGATAGATGCTCTGTCTTTCATGAGAGAGAGGGGAAACATCCAAGACCAATCTGATCCGAGCGAGACTGATTCCGAGGAGCAGCTGTTGCAGGTAGCTGGAAAGAGTATACTCGAATGGCTGAGTGAACTAGATGCAATTTCAAAACAAGTAGAGTCAGAGTTAGTCTCACGAGGCATCAACAGCTGCCACTCTGTTCAAGTTCTCGAAGCTGTAAACACAGTTCTCTTCGATATGAGAGGCTTCAAGAGGACAACAACATGCTTGAACGAAGACCCCAAGTATTACTACCTTCACTCTGCACTTAACTCTAGATGCGGCACTGGTAAAAACATCCCCTCTCCCCCTTTAGCTTTTGTCTTTTGTCTCAGTTTTTGAACTGTCTCTAATCTTATCTTTTTTTCATGTGCAGCGTTCTTGTTTAGTGTAATATACATCGAAGTTTGTCAGCGCCTAGGTGTGCCTATTGTGGGAGCTAGAGTTGGGGAAGACTTTTTGGTTTGGCCTAAGACTGAGAATCCTGAAGAACTCTTTGAAGTAGTAACTTCAGGGAAGAGCTTGTTTGCTGTTGTCAATGGAAAGTGCGTTGATGATTCAGATTCAATGGCATCAGATTTAACCGGAAAGTCACTTCAGGATCTTGATGTTGTAACTAACAGAGACATTATAGGGATTGCTCTCGCCAACTTGATTGTAAGTCCCTATCACACCTATAGACTAAACTGCACATATTCTTTAACTTCAGAAGATTGATTTCTGATTCTATTGTGTTGGCTTGTTGGTTTGTTTTCTCAGAGGGTTCACTGGAGACGTGCTTCGAAGCCATCACCTGGTGGAGTAATGCTGACTTCTCCTCTTAGTGAACGTAACAACCTCAGGATTTCTAATTTTCCATTGTTGCGGCCTCAAGATCTTAGGTACAAGAAGCTTCTCCTCTATGGAGTTTAAGAAGGGAATCTTATGGTTAATCAATCTAACATTCGGTTTGTGGTGATGAGAGAAGGTTGGCTATTGCTGCTGCTGAAAGGCTGTTGATTTTGGAACCTAATAACTGGCGACTTCGAAGAGACCTTGGCATGATGCACTACTACGTCAGGTAAACACACCTTCTAAGACAATAGAATTAGTTGCTTGTTTTGTTGGTTTAGTTTGTTCTGATGGAATGGTGAATTGTTGGAGCAGGCAATGTAGAGAGGCGATTCAAGAGCTGAGCATATGCATAGCCTTTGTAATTGACGAAGAAGAATCAAAAGAGTTGACGCTTTTTGTTGAGAAACTTCATCGTCTCTTTTCATTGATGTCGTCTCCCTTAGACTCTTCTGATCGCTTGGCCGTTCATTGAAAACTCTCTCTCTACTCCACTTGTAAATACTCTCTTTCTCTGCTGTATTTGGGAAAAAAAAGACAATTTGTGGGAGACATGTAACTTTTTGTTGTGTGTAACTCTTACTTTCTTCTGATCAGAGTAATAAATACGTGATTTCCCCATGAATCTATTTCTTTTCCCTGCTTTTCAAAGTTTGTTGTTATATCCACTTGGGAGAAACACACAGATTTGATCTCTTAACGCTTTTATTGAGAAATCATAAAGACATAAAATGTTAAAAACAAACGAAGCTAAGGCTTTACTGTGTCTAAAAAGTGAGAGATATGACTTTCTAAAGAATCTTGACATGCAATTGCTGACACGTGATAAAACAAATATAACCTCCACGTATGCAAAACTTTCTACTTAAGGTTGCCGTTCTCTCTCTCAGCTTTTGAACCTCCTTTACATTCTTAGGTGGAGGGATTGCATGAATGGTTTTGACCTGTTTCGGATTCACCTCGATACCCCGATGGATCACTATGTATCTTAGGAATTATCCAGAGTTAATTCCAAAGAAACATTTCGCGGGTTCATTTTCATGTTGTATCTTGGGAGGGTGGAGAAAATTTGCAGCAGTGTGATATATGATCCTTGATTTTTAAGGATTTTGTCAAGTTTCCGATCCTGGGTAGGATCATCAGAATGGACCATTGCGCAAGGAGACACACCAAGCAGATCGTATGACCTAAAGACAAGTATATCATGGTCCAGAAAATTGAGACTTAGCCAAATAAGAAAGGAAATGGAGTCAAAGGAGCTACACGGGTAAAAAGGTAGCTGAACGAGGTAAGACTCAGCTTTGGCCAGCTCACACCGAGTAGAGTCAGATCCCTAAGCTGGACTACTAGCTCACTCAGCTGGACCAACTGGGGATCTGCTCATCTCAGCTGGATGGAGTGTTCGGGTCCGGGCTGTGGTTGGTCAGCTGGTTGGGTCTTAGTGTCCAACCATTGGGCTGATGGCTTGGGCAGCCCATAGGCACGGTCCTTGTGCCAGGAAAGGCTCAGGCCCATGTCTGATCTGCCGAAGGAAGTTATAGGCAAATGGATGCAAGTGGTAAATGCTTTGAGGCGAAAGGATGCGATGGGACCAAGTGGTGCTCACTCGCCCACTATTGGTGCGACCCAGGGAGAAATCTTATTAATACATGGGGTATATGATAAGACTTGATGGAGGCGTGCTTTGGAGAAGCATGGCCGGACATGATGCTGGAAGGCACAAGATCTAATAAGATCAAATATAAGGTAACATGTTTATGTTTAAATTCTTGGTTCATATTTATGTCTCATAACCTAAGTCAAAATCTATGTGTTCTGATGATGGAATTAGATCATATTAGATGGATTAGGATTTGTGGGGATTATTGGAACAAACTAGACTAGATTTGGAGTTG
The DNA here is from genome assembly GCA_932364175.1 of Eruca vesicaria subsp. sativa. Lineage (NCBI taxonomy): Eukaryota > Viridiplantae > Streptophyta > Magnoliopsida > Brassicales > Brassicaceae > Eruca > Eruca vesicaria. The sequence continues at coordinate 127,740 of CAKOAT010191821.1, read as the reverse complement.
TTTTGGCTTATTTCCATATTTAGGGTTCATGGTTGTTTTCGTCGGATTCATAGGTCAGCGATTTTTCCTATAGAATCTGACCATGGATTACTTCTAATGGGTATTTATCAGAGTGTGTGGTGAATTTTATTTAGTTTTTAGATCACTTTTGAAAAGGATCAGATTTGGGCATAAACTAATTCTAGGTGAACCAAACCATGAAATTGCTAGAACCGTGTGCTAGGTTGTCGGATTAATATGTATTGATTGGGCTTGTGTGGTTTTAGAGCATGTTTTACTTGTTGTCATAACTATACCTGGAAGTAAGGCTAGTACTGGGTGGTGTGGACCACAAGTATGGAGCTGATTGTGATTATGCAGGGAAGGTCGTGTGTGTGATCTAGTCATGGGTAAAGAAGGACGACCTGGTCCATGGATGATGGATCAAGGTGTCTGCTCTGTTTGATCAAAGGATGCACAAAATAGGAGGATGACCTGGATTTTTTTTTAAAAAAACAGGAAAAAACAAAACAAAAGTCTATAAGTTGTGAATAAAAACTCCCAATAATTTAAAAAAAAAACTGCCAATAGTGGGACACAAAGAGAAAAGTGAAACCTCAGGTACTGTCAGGAGGGTTTGCTTCCACTGATAATTGGCCTTACAGCCAGTTGGTTCCTCTAGTGGCCACATGATTGATACACATGAACATGATACTACAGATTTTTTGTGTGAGGCAGGCCACGATGATCTACAACGGTTCAAGGGCTGCATCAAATGTGTGATACATGGTAGAAATCCTTTTTTATGTGTCAAGAATTTTTTTTAAAAATATTATGTTAGTGTCAAAAAGACATCATGCGTCTAGCTTACTCGGGCTCTAGAGATATCCAACTGTGACACATACAATCATAGAGACATGTGACGTTCGGTCAATTGCCAACTTAGACAAACCAAAATCTGAAACATTCGCCTTCACGTGTTTATCAAGTAATATTTTACTTGTCTTAAAAGATCATAGTGTCTGACTGGTAGAACAGACCATGTCTGAAAATACTCGAATACTACACAAAACAATCATAAACCAATAAAATCAGATATCTCAAAATGCCAAAAAAATAGATTAAAACACTTTTTGTTTTTTAATAAGGTTCACCCGACCACTGGCTGCATCTTCAGCTATTTCTTGCCGCTTAACCAAGTAAGAGGCTTTAGAGAATGCATCCATAGCCTTTTTTAACTCCTCTTGGGGCTGCATATCTCTAGGATTTGTTCTCACCCCAAACAAACTAGATGCATATCTTCATAATTCTCCATATAAGAGTTGTGGACTTGTGATGTACGTTAGATAACAGGTCTTGATCCGAAAATGTCAGGTAAATATGAGTATGTACCTTTTCGTTGCTCAAGAGGGTCGAAATGTAGAGGCATAAAACTGTAGCAGATAATGTTACATGTTCTCCTTGTAAGCTTTATTTGATGAATACAGTTGGTGACATGTATATAAAAAAAGGTTTAATGAAAGGATGAGATTCTCATCTAATATGATCCAAAACACTAATGATAGCAAGTAGCAGACTGTATTTCAAAGAGTAGGAACAAAAAAAATATTTCACTTGCTTACTACTTCGTGATACTCAAGGTTCCCCAATAAATCTATGTTTTGATGAGGAGAAGAGTACAAGTTTACATTATATTATTCATATGTACGACCAAACGTACCTTGTTGAAACTCATCTGAAACGTATAGATGAATGAATTCCCATTTTTTACTTCTGAGCCACCTCTAAATTGAAGAGAGGAAGAAGGTTAAGCACATATTCGTAAGCACTGCAAAAGATAAATTAAAAAACTTATAAATGAACTCAAATCATAACATTTGATTTTGATCACAAATCTGCACTTTCACTCATAGATATTTTGCGTCTGCTGGAGCTGCTTTCTCTGAGCTGTTATGATTTAACGCTCCAGAGTTCCTCTCTGAAATACAAAACACATTGTCATGATTATGAATAAGTGAAACGATCTGGTTTCCCAAATTCTTCACACAGAAACCAATCAGGTGGATTGGTGCTTCTCTGTTTTAGATTTTAATGGTTTTCTTGCAAAGCAAAACAGAGAAACATTAATAAGAAGAAGAAATTAAGACTCTGAAGGGGAGTAGAATTACCTTTCCATCAACCAGAACTGTATCAACACTATCAGCTCTCCACTTTCTTAACATTGTGTCCCGGTCCTGATGGTTTTACTTCTGAATTCTTCAGGAATTCTTGACCAGTAATTGGAGATGATGTAAAAGTGGCGGTACAATCATTCTTCCTTAAAGGTTTCTTGCCAAAGGGTTTGAATTCTACTATTCTTGCCCTAATTCCGAAGAAAGAGGAAGCAAAAGAGATGAAGGATTATAGGTATATTTCCTGTTGCAATGTGTTATACAAGGTAATTTCTAAGCTTCTTGCAAATAGATTGAAGACCATTTTGCCGGAATGTGTATCTGTGAACCATTCGGCTTTCATTAAAGAGAGATTACTAATGGAGAATATCCTTCTAGCTACAGATCTTGTTAAAGACTACCATAAAGAGGCTATTTCTTCTAGATGTGCCATGAAGATAGATATATCAAAAGCTTTTGATTCTGTGCAGTGGAATTTCCTTATCAACACTCAGAAAGCGTTGGGTCTCCCGGAGAAATTCATTCACTGGATTACTTTGTGTGTCACTACTGCTTCTTTCTCTGTGCAGATAAATGGTGAACTTGCAGGTTATTTCCAAAGTAAAAGAGGGTTAAGGCAGGGTTGTTCTTTATCTCCTTATCTTTTGTCATCAGTATGAATGTCCTGTCAAAGTTGTTGGATGAAGCAGCAAAGAATGGTAAAATAGGATACCACCCGAGATGCAAGAATATTGATCTAACACATCTGTGTTTCGCAGATGACTTGATGGTTTTAACTGATGATACAAAGAGGTTAGTGGAGGGGATTCTGGAAGTGTTTGAGGTTTTTGATAAGATGCCTGGTTTGAAGATCAGTTTAGAGAAGTCTACACTGTTCATGGCTGGTTTGTCTCATCAGAAGCAAGATTGGTGGGACAATAAACCATAAGGACAATAAACCAGACTTAAATAACACTGTGACCAATGTTATACAGCCTAAGATTGGTGGGACAATAAACCATAAGGACAATTTTTAACAAGTTTTCGCGAGTATACCTGCCATTGATGTGAGTATCGATCAACACAGTTAAGTGGCGATCACTACTTATGATGTTCTGTCGAGCGATGCTAGCTAGTCATCGTCGATTCTTAGGCAAACTCATCTTCCTTGGATCTTTTTTTTTTTTTTTAGTCTGCAAGAAATTAAAACTAGAATCAGTAACAATCTAAATTAAAAGAACCTAATAGTGGGTTGCCTCCCACTCAGCGCTGTGTTATAGTCATTTAGCTTGACTTTTGGAGATCTGATTTAGTCCGGGTGAAGATGTGAACTTTCTCCAGAACAAGTCTCAGTGTCTCTCTTCCTCATTTTGTTGATGTAGTTGGTAAAAGCTCTGGCAGATACTTCTCCTTTATCTCTTAGCTCTGGATCACATAGCACTCTAACCTTGGCAAAAGGTTCAGAACTTCCTCTGCAGCGCACTTTATACTCAAGACTTCCCTCTTAAGCTTGTGAAGGAACTAGTGATAGGAAATCTGCATCTGCATTCCTTTTCTTTTTCTTCTCATACTCCTTGTCCTTCCCCCGGATTTAGAATTTTCAGTCTCGGTCTGTTCTGAAATACAGAGGGTGTCGATCGATGCTGAAGGCTTCGTGTCGATCGATTCTGAAGGCTGCTTGTCGACCGATGTTGAATGGTGATTGTCGATCGATGTTGATTCTGGTTTTGCTGACTCGCGGTTTGAACCATCTTTAGGTGATGGATCTTCAAACATCTCTATGCATGAAATATACTTCTCATCGGTCTTCTTTTCCAAAGGATCATAGAAGACAGTTTCATCAACATTAGTCATGCACATCCTGTTCTTGTTAAGATCACAAACTGCTCCCACTGTAGCCATGAAGGCTCTTCCAAAGAGAAGCGAATTTTTTGTGCCTGGTTTAATCTCCATGACATGAAAGTCCATTGGAACAGTGCATTCTCCTATCTCCACTTGAACATTCCTGATGATGTCTGCTGAATCAACTCTGGAGTTGTCTGCGAAAATGAAACTATCTTTAAAAGGTTCCACCTTTAAACCTATTACTTCAACAGTGTCTATTGCCATGATGCGGACTGCAGATCCAGTATCGCAGAGGGCGGTTGGCAAATCATGGTTATGTATACAGCATGGAATCAGGAACTTCCATGGATCTTGCTCCTTCTTCAGAGTTCTATTAGGCTTACGACATACCTTGTTGAATAGCAGCTCAATGTCCTTATATGTCTCTCTGCTTTCTCTGAAGAAATTACCAAGTCTGCACTTATAATAGGCCTCCTCGAAAGACATATCCTTAGGAACCCTCTTCACCCTCTTGTGGAATCCATCAAGTTCCACTTTGTTAATTTCTCTCCTGAGGTGCTTGGGAATATAAGGTTTCCTAGATTTCACTCACATCTCAACTGAAATCTCATCTTTCGTTACATGACTTTCTATGGCAGTTTCGTATCCGTCCCATTGGTGTCGTTCGATACCTTGTGTATGTCGTCGATCGACATTCTCAAGAAAAGAGGTTTCAGCTAGGGTTGATTTCCCTTGCTTTGGTTCTTCTGCAGATTGTGGATTCATCTTCTCTTTTGTGTTGAAGAAAACTGGAGTCTGAGATGGGTTTCCAATTGTCGTCAAGCGGTGTGCATTAAGATCTGGTAAACTAACACTGAAGTCTGAGATGGGCGGATGTCGATCGATGTTCTGCTTCTCCTTTCGATCAATGTTCCCTTGTTTTTGTCGATCGACAGCAGCTGTTTTAACTCGAAGTAGGGTGGGAGGATGTGGGTGTTGAGCGGCAAAGTCGGAGTGGTTTTGAATTCGAACAAACTTATCTGATTCCAAAAGTGGTGTCGATCGATGCATATCTGATTGTGTCGGTCGACGCTCAGGTGATGATGTCGAGCGATGCTCGGTGTTGGTGTCGGTCGACACCAGTACGAGCTGCCTATAGACATAGAGCTTTCGAATTGAAAACCATCTTCTTCCAGCTTCTCCTGCTCAAGTATTTTCTCAAATCCAATATCTAGGATGTCATCAACCTGGTGCCTCTCACTTTCCACAGCTTTCGTTTTGACCAAAGCTTATTGCTTCACAGCTTCTGCAGTATGATAAGCTTAGGTGCGTAGCATCTTAACATGGCTATCTAAGGTTTCTAACCTTCCATTCAAATCTTTGAAGAGAAAATCCAATTGCAGATTCAAACGCTCAGTCATCTCTTGTTGTTCTTTCAAGAGCTTCTCTAGCATAAATTCCCTCGCATCCTCATCTTGGTATGTAGCTTGTTGCACCCATGAGACTTCATGTACAGTACCAATCTCAGCCTCAACATTCTTGTCACTATCCTTTGCAGCTGATTTTACCCTGTGTATATCCAGATTTTTGACACTGTTGCTAGACACCATGATCTCAATCAGCCTTTTAGCTTCCTCTATGGTCTTTGTCTCAAAGTTTCCTTTGCTTGCAGTGTCCATCATAACACTGTATCTTACATCAACGCCCCTGTAGAACTTCTTTAATAACTGAATCTCCGTAAAACCATGATGTGGACAATCCTTTTGGTATCCCATAAACCTCTCCCAAGAGCTTCTGAAAGCTTCTGTAGGTCCTTGAGAGAATGTCCAAATCTTATCTTTTATCTCTTCAGCCCTCGCATCATCCAAGAATTCATTAATGAATGCATTCCTGACATCATTCCATGTAGTGAGAGATCTTGGTCGTAGACGCCTCATTCAACGTTTAGCATCCCAAGAAAGTGAAAATTTGAACAACTTGCAGATGATGTAGTCTTTTGTTGCTTCATTCTTCTGGATTCCAGACGTATAGTCTTCTAGTGTCTCAATATGGTCTAGGGGATTTTCATGAGGCAGGCCGAAATAAGGGTGCTCACTCACATGAATGAAGTGTTTGGGGTGTACTTGAAATTTTGGGACTTTCAGAGGTACTCGAATAGCAGACATGTTGGTATATAACTCTCTAGGCCTGATCAATTCTTCTAGCGTTCTCTTGCGAGATACTCTAGCATCCTTAGTGGTAGTAGATGGCTCAAGGATTGCAGTTCCTTCTCCATCTATCTTCTGACATGCTGCATTACACAGATGACCATCATGTTCATGCATGTCTCCATTCTCATCTCGTACAAAGGATATCGTCGCAACCATGTCTCGCTGCTCAGTATCGATCGATCTTCGAGGTGAAGTATCGATCGATGTTGGGTGGGAAATCTCGTTCGACAGAAGGGTGGCTTCGGTCAATGTTGGTGGGCGAGTATCGGTCGATGAAGACGGTGTCTCGGTCGACTGTGGTTGGCGAGTATCGATCGACGCACTAATGTTGTTATAGATCGATAGGGAACGTTTTTCTTTGTGGATCGAACGCTCCAATCTTTTAGGATCTGAGACGAAAAGTAATTCCTCCTTGCTGCTTATGGTACTGAAACGCATGTATGTACCTGAAAGACAAGAATTTTTTTTCAGTAAGTAACTATAACAGTAAATAACTATAACAGTAAATAAAACCTAGACTAAACCTATTAATCAAGTCTAAAGGCGAATCCTTGCTCCCCGGCAACGGCGCCTAATTTGATATCACTCAAATATTTAACCCTAAGGAGTGAATTACTCTCTCAAATAAGATGTTCAATTGTAGTACTTAGGGATCGAATCCACAGAGAGCAGGGGCACACAATAAACTATAGAAATCAAAGTTAAGCTAGGTGAACAGTTTATAAAACAGTAAATAAAAGCAATGTGAACAAGGTAGTTGTTCGATTGGTTGAGTTTGTAAGCAATAATGAGAAATATCTAGACCAAGGGATTTATCAATCAAGAGATTTAAAACTACAATTCAAGATGCTAATAGCTTATAGATTCATTCTAGAACTCGATTTTAATAAGTAAGTAATCCATCTATCAATGCAATTACTAATCATATGTCTAAGTCCTTGTTCCGGCTTTCGCATGCGAACAAGAAATGAGTATCGATCGATGTTATGGCCTAAGCGTCGATCGATATTACCTCAGACAAGCATTAACGACCTAATCGATTATGTTCAACTAGATTCCTAGACCAATTCTCATATGCGCCTAAGTATCTAATCCAACAGGATTCGGGTTCTGTTAATTGACTGCACTTTAGTGCATCTCAATTGTCCTATGATTCTAGGTTCAAGCAATCAGTCACACTTTCATGATATTCTAGTTACTCCAGATCCTAATATTACAAATCACCCTGGTGTGAGATCTATAGATGTTCTAGCAATCCTAATTGATATTCAGTTTGACATTAAACTCATGAAATCCCTAAACCTAACAAGATGAACTACTCAGACATGATATAAGAAACACAAATCATAGTCTGAATAATAATAGAATAAGAAACTAAAGATAATTCCAATGGAGTTCCAATCAATCTCTGAAGGAGATTTTATCTTCTCTCCCACTCTCTAAAAAGAATTATGAAGTAAAGAAAAGTGTATATAAAGCGTAGCCGTCAACAATGGCTTACAAATAACATAAATAGGGTTTCTAGTCGTCAAGGGTATTTTGGTAACTTTGTGGTATCTTTTGGGCTTTAGTCGGTCATGAAATATACTTGGCCCGAATTCTGGCATACATATCGATCGATATGAAGGCTTTCCCATCGATCGATATACATTCCTCTTCTCGACAGCCTTCTCTCGCAAGGCAGACTGACCACTCTTCAGTAAAACGGGAATAAATTCTGATATAACCGTTGGATTGACCCCAAACCGGTGGCATTGGAAAGATAACTAAAAGCTCTATCGTGTGTCCAATAATCAGCTAAATCGCACCATGGGAAGGTCTTCATCCAAATCTAAACATATGACGCGTTTGCGCAGCTCTGCACTTAAAGGCTCCAAAAGACGCCAAAATCACCATATTTCTCCAGATGGTACCTGAACCTGTAAATACTCTAAATAGACTCTATATTTAGCTAAATATACATAAAAACACCAATAGACCATGGCTAAAAATGGGTAAAATCCATGGTCGATCAGTAGCTATTACAAAGCAACTTCAAATTAGATGCTATGTTCACTATCTCACCATAGCACTTGTGGGAATTAAGTGTGGTAGATGCTGAGACTACTAAGGTTGAGTTATAAAAGATAATAAGAAACCTCTCTAGCCTTCCAACAACACGCCAAATACCTGGACGGAGATGTGAATTAGATATAAACCTTCTCATCACATCAGAGGGAATGAATTTGAATCGATTACCAAGCCATGTCCCCTCATGCTATATGAGACAGAAGTCGGCAAGAAAGTGAGTAGACATGGATATCGCAAACAGACTGGCGAGCATTCAACAAGAAATACAAACCGTGGAAAACGAAAAGCTCCAATGTGAGCAAATGCTTGGTCGGTTCTGGGAGCATCCGCCTGCTCTCGATCCGGAGGTCGTGGGCAGAAGGATGCAACTTTTACGGGACCGCATTCGCAGTCTGAAACACAGGATTTCTTTTCTCCTGAAGGAGCAGGATCCACCAGCTTGTCTGCTTGTGAGGTTGAGGATTTGACTGTTATGATCTCTTGGCCCGTGCCTCCGTAGTGTAGTGTAAGTTCTTAGACCAAGATTCGAAACCTTGATTCCCGTCATTACGGGTGGCCCTACCTAACTACATGGTAGTGGTCTAGGGAGTGCATCCGAGTCTTTTTTTTTTTTCCCTTGTCTAACTCCATGAAATGATCATTGTACGGTTTGTCCTCAAAACCCATCTTATCAAATGCAATCTTGTAAATAAGTGCTCTTTGCAACATCAAGTAATTTGAATTCAACCTAGTTGAAACATCAAGTGGCAGACTTCCTCTTTTCATCCTACTAGAATCTACCTTAAGCTCAAATGCTCTTTGTCTATTAGTTCCAGATCTTACATATGAGATTGCATTGCGGATTGCAGTCACGCTATCATCTACGTCAGACAAGCCATCCTTCACAATCAGATTGATAATGTGATCAGCGCATCTCAGATGCAAAAACTCCGCTTTCATGACTAATGATTCATCAGATATCTGAGAGAAACTACTTTCAAAAAGCATCAAAGCATTACTGTTCGCAGTTGCATTGTCCACACTGATAGAAAACACCTTTTCTATTCCCCACTCAGCTAGGCATTCTAAGAGAACAGATGCAATAGTTTTACCTTTGTGATCGGTAACATATTTGAACCCAGTGATCAGTTTGTTCATCCGCCAATATGCATATATGTAGTGAGCTGTTATCACCATATAGCTAGCTCCTGCGAGAAGTAACAAACCAAATGAAAAATTAGTTATTGCAAAAAAAAAGATCTAAACACAATTTGAAAATTGATCCAAAGACTAGTATTTACTTGTAACTTGAGACACCCATATGTATGTGATGATGGAAATTCTTTGCTTGTTAGCACGAAACAATTTCTTAAGAGCAGCCTTTCTCTGAACATACATCTCTACTATCTTTCTAGTAGTTGTACGTCTTGAAGGAGGAACATGAAGGTTAGTCTACACATAAAAAGGACATAAATATTATCATATATTTAGATAATGAGTGTTTAAAATTTAAAAGATTATTAAAATTACCATATTGTAGAAGTGTTTAAAAGCTACACTTTCAACAAAGGAGAGTGGCAACTGTCCAATTACGATCATTTCATTTGTTGCTTCTTTGAATACATCCTCTGAAATTATTGCAGGCTTCAAAGAACCATCCTTACTAATAGCTTGTTGCTTTTTAGTAGGATTTTGACCATCTTGCCATGCATTGAATTGCTTGCAACAACTAAGATGATTGCGCAAATTTGTGGTTCCAGATTTTGTTGGATAAGCGTAGGTCTTCTAACAGTAGTTGCACACGCATTTGTCACGATTCGCTTCAACTCTTTTGAAATGAGACCATACGTCGGATCTTGTGGCTAGTACGCGTGCTGTTTTACTCTGTTCCTGAGTAATTTGAGGTGGTTGTTTTCGTTTGCCTCTTTGATCAGATTCAGGATCATAAGTATGAAAATCTTCTTCTTCATTAGTTGCGCCTTGAAAAGGAGATGATGCTGAATCCATCTGCTAACAAAACGAATACAAGCTCAGAAATTTATATAAAGAAAAGACTAACAAGCTTCCTACGATGTCTAACAAGATGTTAGTAACAACTAAATGTCTAAGTTTCTTATTAACAAGTAAAGCTTATTTGACAAATTGACCAAACAACTAAAACAATTAACGACATAAGACTCAGACACGAGACTTTGAATTTTTTTATATTCTTCAAGAACAACAATGAATAATAACTAAAAGAATTGACAAGTAACAACAAGAACAACAAGTAAAATAATCAATTTGTTTCTGTCTTTGACTCTTTGTCATGTGACTCATGTTCATACGATAACAAAAAGTCAACAACAGTATACATGTAGCAACATCACGTATTTGACTACAACAAAACAAGGTGTATGATTTAGCTATTTAGGTACAGCAATTGATTTGAAAAAAGGTAAGCAAATCATAAACAAGTGATTCAACTACTACAGAGACTAAACTCATATAGAAATAACCTTAAGAAACTAAAATAATTTTGATTCAGAAAAGAAAGAAAAACCTTTGATTTCTTCTTTCTCGTTGAAGACGCCGCCAATGAAGGAGAAGAAGCTGATGAGAACAGACTTTTGGTATGCTCCAGTTTGAAATATAAAGAGTATATAGGTTTTCGATGAGGGAATTTTGGGAAGCTTAACAAATTTTCTAGATTTAATTTCAGGAAGCTTAACAAATTTTCTAGATTTAGGCAGCTATGAATAGGAAAGTATTAAGGTTACGATATATTTGTTCGGGTATATTCAGGTGGTGCTTCGGTTATCGGATATAACCGATCGGGTACGGGTGTCCGATCTGATAGAATCCTAAACCCGTTCGGGTTTTTTTCTAACTTCGGTTCGATGTTCGGTGTGGGTGTTTCGGGTCGGTTCGGGTTCAAGGTTCGGGTTTCGGTTAATGTGCCCACGCCTACGAGTTGATGTAAAAAATGGTAGGAGAGCCTCGTTTTGGCATGAAGTATGGTCTTCCATGGGCTGTCTAAAGGATGTATTAAGGGACAGAGTACATTGACATGGGAATATCAGTTAATGCAAAAGTTGTTGAGTGTAGGTCTCACAGGAGAAGGAATCATCGGATTTCCATTTTTAACAGAGTGGAGATGGAAATTGAAGACTATAAAGCCTTTTTTGTGGAGGAGGAAGATATATCTATGTGGAAGAATGGGAATGTAATCTATAAGAACTCTTTCTCGACTAAAGATACTTGGCAAGTGATAAGAGAAAAGAATCAAATTTATTATTGGTATAAAACAGTTTGGTTTAAACATGTGACTCCTAAATTCTCATTCATTCTATGGATGGCTATGCACGAAATACTGTCCACTGGGGATAGAATGAGAGTATGGAATGCGAGTGTTGATACTGCTTGTGTCCTATGTCAAGCTCCGTTGGAGACCATGAGCCATCTGTTCTTTAATTGTCCCTACTCAGCTCTGGTTTGGGAAACATTGATGAAAGGAATTCTTGGAGCTCATTATACGAAAGAGTGGAGAAGTATAATCAGATTAACTTTGGATTCAAAACAGAGGAAGATCAAGCTGTTCATCACTCGCTACATATTACAAGCGGCAGTCCACTATATTTGGAGAGAAAGAAATAGGAGAAGACATGGTGAAGACCCATCTCCTGCCGCCTTATTGATCACAATGATTGATCATAATATGAGAAACAAGTTCACTGTCATAAGAATGGGAGGAGATAAGGAGCTGGAAGGAGGAATGAGATATTGGTTTGCCACAAGATAGAAGGTTGGAGTTAGTAAAGGTGGACAAAGTGATTAGAAGAGATGCGATGAAGTTTGAGTTCCTTGGCGTTTGGTTGTAAGATTGGCTGCTGGGTTTCTGTTTGGATTTGAAGTTGAGAGCTAATGAGTTGGTCTTGGAGTTTTTGCTTTGTCTATCCATAAAATCTTACTCTTTTTCCTTATTAAGTTTTGTCGCATTTGGGTTTTCTTAATAAGGTTTTAATGAGGAGATTTTTAAGGCCCTTCCAAGCTTGATTTGTTCCACATGGTTAAGCATGAGGGGAGTGTTAGTGATAACTTTTTTTCTGGTTTTATTTTATATTTTTGTAGTAGTTGTTGGTTTTGATGTTTTAATGTTTTAGGCATAAGTTGCATTTGATGTAAAAGAGGTTATTTTTCTTTTGATTTAAATTTAACATTTAATTCAAAAAAAAAAAAGCATTGTGTCTCTCCCCAAAAAATGAACCAGTCTTGTCACATCACTCTCCCTACAACAACCAGCCTTTTAGAGTTAGCCGTTATCAGAGCACTACAACAAAACACGTCCTTTACTAGGACGGATTTTCCTCGTTATTTCCTAGTAAATGGTCATTTACTAGGAAATAACGAGGAAACGCGTTTCGTCGAAAGACGTTCATCGTAAAGCATATTTTCCTCGTAATGTCCTAGCTAATTTATGAGGAAACATTTCCTCGTAAACACGTGGATAAGTTTTCTTCGTAAGGTCCTCGTAGGTTTTCCTCGTAATGTCATAGTAAATTGTTTCCTCGTAATCTCGTTGTAGGATCTTTACGAGGAACTTGCTAGGAAAATTTACGAGGACTTTACTTCGAAACCTTTCCGAGGATTTTGCTTCGAAATAATTTTTTCCTATTTAAAAAAAAATATTTATAAATTAAAAATTATATATATTAAAAAAATTAAAAAAACCAAATTATAAATAAAAAAATAAATAACAAAATATTTATAAATAACTAAATAATATACAATTAATAAGTTTTAAAATTCATAATATACAATTAAAAACTAAAAAAACTAAAAGGGATGTTGCTCGTGAAATTGCTGCACGAAGTCGTCGTCTCCAATGTTGGATGCCGGCTGTGACTGAGATGGTGGAGGCTGTTGGGGTGGAAGGGCTCCGCTTTCCCATCTCTGACACAACATCTCCGCCACTTGCGGGTTTCCAACCGCCATAATGTCGACGATCTCGGTGAGCGTACTCACATGAGACTGTGTCGCCTGCAACTCCGTCCGCAGCTGAGCATTGGCATCGTCCTGTTGGTGAACATAAGCCGATGTCACTGCGGGGAGATCGTTAACCGAGCCAATCCCGACAATACGGCCCTTTTTCCTAGGGACGACCTGTAAATACAAATATTAATAACGTAAGGAAAAATTTAAATAAATAATAAAAATTAATATTAAAACAAATTATTTACCTCCTCGTAAATCTTATCCACTTCAAGAGTGGATAATACGACTGGAGCCCCAGTCTGCTGAGTCAGCTGGGTCTGGCGTTCGTCAACTCGGGCAGCAACCTCCTTGTAGATCCGCTCGGAAGCAGGATACAAACTGCCCACCTTTTTCCGGTGGGTCCGCTCGTAAAGGTCTTTCAGAGATGGAAGAACTCCTGTCTCTTTAGCCTAATTTTTTTTTAAAAAATTAAATATTAATTTAGAATATTCAAATAAAGTAAAAATTAAATATTTATAAAAAATCATCTTACCATGTCTAGACGAACTCCCACGTGAGGTTTTCGGCCCGTGGTGTGAAGCATCTTCGTGTTGCCATACTCGTCTGAGGTCATGCGGTTCCCGGAGTTTGTCTGGGACGTTCTGATTGAGTCTGGGAGGTTCTGATTGATTCTGGCAACGCCCAATAGCTGATGAGGCCATCCCACACCGTGGTTGTGAGGCAATCGGGTTTCCCGCGCTCGTAACCGTCCACCTGATTTAAAATAATTAGAATTAAAGTCAATAATATATATTTTTAAAACTATACATATATTATAATTTATAAATCTATACCTGAAAGTCGTCCTTCCATGTCGCACAATCGTGCTTTTGCCTTGGCCTCGAACTCTGACTTCACCCGTTGGTGAATCCCAATAGACCAACGATATTTTTGCTGTAACCAGAAAAAATAAGAGACGAATTAGTTCAATAATATTCATAATTTTAAATGATTAAAAATAAATTAAGTTGATTTACTAAACTTACAGCGATTTGAACCACGTCTTTTTGTGTGGCTCGCCGTCATCTTCCAGTTTGGAGCTGCATCGGGAAAGTATCCCTTGATACAGTCTGTGACGCTAGATCCGACACAATTGTCAAGACCGAACCTGGAAAGACAGAAAATAAATCATTAATTAGATTAATTAATTCTTAAATATTTTGTTAATTAAGAGATAAATTAATAAACTTTTTAAAAATTAAAACATACCATAATACGTTTTGGCCGTCCCGTCGGATAGGATCTAACTCTGGCAGCCCTTCTCTGCCTGGAAGGGCCAAAATATCCTCCACCGTGTACACCGCAAATGGTGCGTTCGGCAGCACCTGCAAATCAGGATGAATCCCGACCGGTGGAGGAGGAGGAGGAGGAGGAGGAGGAGGAGGAGGAGGAGGTGGTGGTGGCTGCTGAGACCGGGATGTCGTAGAACCTCCCTGAATCTCGGGAACTCCCGAAGATGAACCACCGGGAGCTGACGAAGATGAACCGGGCCCGAATAGATCTCCATAGTGAATCCCCTGATCAAGAGGCCTCCTGGCCTCAGCAGCAGCAGCTTTGCTCTTTCTAACCATCTAAATTAAAAAAAAAAAAAACAGAAAACATTAATTCTCGTATCATTTTTAAAAACAGTTAAACTAACCTAATCTAAATTCCCTAAACTAACCACATAATCTAAATTTCCCAAACTAACCACCTAATCTAAATTCCCTAATCTAACCACTTAATCTAAATTCGCTAATCTAATTACCTAACTAGGAAACAGAGAGTACCTTAAGAGAATTTGGAGAGGAGGTTACTATGAGTGAGAAATCGGATTGCTCGTGTATATATAAGGAATTTTGTTTCCTCGTAAGGCCCTAGTAATGTTACTAGGGCTTTACGAGGAAACAGCTATGCCCGTGTTTTTATTTCCTCGTAAGGTCCTAGTAACACCTTTACTAGGACTTTACGAGGAAACATCTTTACGAGGAAGTAGCTATGCCCGCGTTTTTTTCCTCGTAAAGTCCTAGTAATGATGTTATTAGGACCTTACGAGGAAATAGCTATGCCCGTGTTTTCTCTTACTAGGGCTTACGAGGAAAGGGTTTGTAAAACCCTGAACTTGAAACCCCAAACCCCAAACCACAACTTCCTTAACTCCTAACCTCTTCTACACCTAAATCCCAAACCACAACTTCCTTAACTCATTTTTTTTGTTATTAAGCAAACTTATAAAACATACATAATTGAAATTGGTTTTTGTGATTAAACAAACTTATAAAACATACATAATTCATTCGGATACATTCTCATAATCCGTAGAAACATCATTTTCGGCAAACTCCTCCTCAACACCGTCGTCCGTTGAGTGATCAGGAACATCTTCGTATTCACGATTATGCGGATCAATGAGCAGGATGTCATCAATTTCTGCTTCAGGTTCCTCGATTTCATTGGTGTTTTCTTCTTGTAATGGTGGTTCTTCTCCCTCGATTATCCGTCCTCGAGGTGTCACTTTGATAACAGCTAACCAGTTTATTCCCGTTGTAGTAATCTGATGGTATGGAATGAAGCAAACTTGATCTGCTTGGGAAGCTAATATGAAAGGCTCGAATTTGTTGTACCTGCAAAAATTAAGACAACGGAGAAATTATTAGTTCTCAGAACATGCATGTACGTATGTCAAAAAAGAATTTGTTGTACCTTCGTCCACCATTGACATCAACTACACCGTTCTTGTTAATCCAAACACCTCTGTTGACGACGGGGTCGTACCACTCACACTTGAAGATAACGCATTTCAAACTCATACCTGGGAATTGAACTTCATAAATCTCCTGCAAGATCCCGTAGAAATCTGTTTCGCCTTTCACACATATTCCATAATTACTTGTCGCCCGGTGTCTACCATAGCATAGGTATGAAAAGTATAGCCTCGGGTGAAATACATCGATGATGTAGTGACCTTTGCAACTGGACCTTGAAGTAATTCGCGAAACCATGCGGGATACTGAGGATCGTCATAATCAACCTGCAACAAAAAGTAATATAACTAGACATATTAGACTTACTTTGTGGTAATGTATGCATAAAATTTAAGTAATAATAAATA
>CAKOAT010191821.1:54021-111324 GCA_932364175.1 Eruca vesicaria subsp. sativa | reverse complement strand
TTTTCCTTTTGTCTAACTCAGGTGTCGATATACCAGGTATTGCTTCCTCGACTTGAGTCACAAATTGGCTGTAAAATCACGTTATGTTATATATTTAATATTGAAAATATATATATATATATATATATTTTCTTATTCACAATGTTTTGATCAACAACTTGTTCTTGTTTTGTAGATTATCTTGGCAGTGGGCACAAAGCTTCAAGTTATCATCACAAAGATGGCTCTCGGGATATGGACTAAACAGATAATCATTCAAGAAATGCCATTTGTGAAAATCAGCGATGACTACTTTTGGTTTGGGTGTCAACAACTGATTCTCCATCTTCTCCATTTCTCACTGTTTCAGGTAGAAACATGAATAATCATACAACCACATGTTCTTTCCTTTTGTGATTAAAATTGTGTGTTTTCTGTTTTTGTAGAACGCGTTTCAGATAACCTATTACTTCTGGATATGGGTAACAAACAACTTAGATATCACTTTCCTTGAAGTTTGTTTTGTTACACAATGAATGACCAATTTACTCTGTTTTTATGCAACAGTATACTTTTCCCGAAAACTCTTGCTACCATCCACATTTAAAATTTGCACTTGTAAAAGTAGTGATAGTGTAAGAATTAACAATTTATAGAAATCAATATAATGATTTCATATTCATATAAAAATATAATCGTATCTATAATAATTATTAATCTCTTATAATGTATACTTTATAAATAGTTAGACTTTGAAGATTTGACATAGTATATTTAACGAAACATATGAGAATTTTGATTTAATTTTTTTTTGCATTTAAGTCAAATAATATAGTGACTAAGGTAAAATTATGATTGAAAATAATTCTATGATTGATTTTGGTTCATTTATTTTATGTTTTGTATTACTATTTAGAGATCAATAAAATATTTTGCAAAAAATATGTAAAAAATTAGGAAAATATTAGCAAAAATTTAATAAAAAGGATGAATGATGAAGCGAAAAATAAGAAGAGGTCAAAGAAGATGCATAATATGTGTTGGAGAAGTTAATGTAATAATTACATACATAATATAATTCCACAAGTATTTGTTATTACTAAATATTCATCAGTTATTTTTACGTCAAATTTATGGAAATTTTACGACTGATTATCAAGCTATTTGAAGTTAAAAATTAGGTTTTTAATGTTTCTGATTATTATTCAAAATTTATGACATTGTATATTTAGTTAAAAATTATGACATTGTATCAAGCTATTTGAAGTTAAAAATTAGGTTTTTAATGTTTCTGATTATTATTCAAAATTTATGACATTGTATATTTAGTATATATTTTCATACAATAATCACTAGATGATTTTCCCATGCTCATGCACGGAAATGTATATTTATAAAATAAATATACAATAATAATTAATTGATATTTACTTTAATTTTTAAATTAATTTATAGTTTTTATGTCTAATTTATATTATAATATTATATTACTTTAACTATATAAATAATTTTAGATATGTTATATTTAGTCTGTTTTATTGTTTTTACGGTCGATTTAGTTATCATTTAGATATATTGGATTCTATCTATTTCTCTGAATTCAACTATAATCTTTTATATTTTAAATATATTAAATTTTTGATTAATTGTCTTATTTGCATTTATGCTGGTTGTTGTTTTAGAAATATAAGTATATTTAGTAAGATTATATATAACTTAAGATTTTTTTATGCTTAGAAGGAAAAATAAATAGAAACTAAATTGTCTGATTCTAAATTACATACATAAGTAACTAATGAATTTTTAGAAGCTTTTGAACTCATATCAATATTTACAATAATTAAAATATTTTATAAATTCTAAATAAATTTATGCTTTAGATAGATTGGATGGTAAACTGAAATTTATTTTAAATAATTTTAAAAATAAGGATTCTAATTTGCTTAAGTATTTTAACTATGGTTATATTAAGTTTCACAAACATAAAAACAGAAAATTAATAATCAAAAGATTTATTAAGAAAACATATAATTTAACAATTAAAATATAATATATCTATCTCGTTAAATTATATAGTGCTATGGTATTTTAAAATAATTGTAGTTATTTTCTGTTTTTATGTTTGTGAAACTTAATATAACCATAATCAATATACTTAAGTAAATCAGAATCCTTATTCTTAAAACATATAATTTTAACTATTAAAATATAATATATCTACCTCGTTAAATTATATAGTGTTATGATATTTTAAAATAATTGTGGTTACTTGATCAAAAGATGTTTATTATTAAATCTATTTTTAGTTTTATTTTTAGCATCTCTTAAAATATTCAGTAAAAAATGACTGTTTTTGAGAAATTATACTATATAAGTAAAATAAAATTTATTTTTTACTGTAATTTTAAGATATTATAGTCAAACAAATTTACTAAAAAATAATTTCAATAATACTAATGATAAAAAATATCAATTAAACATATATCAGTTTATTTTAGTTGATTATATTATGTAATCATCTAATAAAATAGATAGATATATACAAAAATAATTATTTTGAAAATAAATAAATTTTATTGTTTAAAATTATATTTTTTTAAGAAAAAATATCTCTTTTTCTAATAGTAATATATTTTGTGTGAATTGTTTTTATGAAATCACACTATATACATATATTGTTTTTTTTTATCTAAGAAGATATAAATATAAAGTATTTTATTACTTCAAAGGTATATTTTATGTTATTTAAAATATATTTAAATTAAATATTACTATTTTGGGAACTTTCCTTTTTTTATTAAACCATATTATATATACTTATATTTTCGTTTTAAAATAGTTTTGTAAATTTTATAAATGTTTATTTTTTATTTTAAATTGTTATTTGGAAATTTTTAAAAAGGAAATAATATTTAACTGTATTTTAATTCATTAGGGGTATCATAGTAATCAACCAACGTGAGAGTTAACGTGAACGCGACACCTAAGAAAGTGATTTCTCAAATAATATTATAGAGATCCGCGAATGACAACCACCTAATACCAACTTATTTTTATAAGAATTCTCAAGAATCATTATCATGATAACACATGTCATGTTTCAAATGTTGTAATAGTTGTAGTTCTCTTTTAGTATATAGAGGATCAGAGTAAAAACTCTAATATGTGATTAATTCTCAATAATATATTAGTAAGATATGAAAGTAACAGAAAGTTAAAACTTGTGTAAAATGGGTTCTGCTCTTTGATTCTTAACTACATATGGTTTATTTTTAGTCTGTAGATTTCACAGAGGAGCTAGGTAACCCAGCTAACAACTGCCCTATTCTGCTAACTGACGCATTGTATATCAGAGGCTCCGAGGTTTTTGCACCATGAGACACCATCCCAATCTCGGAAATTGTTGTTTTCCGCTCTCTGAATGATGCCCAAGTGACCATATAGAGTCCTAAGATGATAAAAAAACCACCCACCACGCTGCATAGAGGAACAAATAAACCGAGTTAGAAAATCTTGGAAAGTGAAAACAATTGTGAAATGAGATCAAGAAGATGTCAAAAAAACGAAATGCATTGTTCCTGGAAGTGAAGATTCTAGAGAACGTGTTTCACCACCTTCCGAGATAAATAGGACTACCGAGAAAGATTCTCGATAGAAAAGCTGATGCAGCAGGCTGAAGAGGATTGTAGAGAGCAACCAAGGCGGGGCCAATAATCTTATTGGACCAAGTCAAGAGTCCATAGTTTAGTGCTGATGCGATAACTCCCTAAAGAAAAGATAAACCAAATGAGTGGTGTCACTGATCACAAGAGAGAAAGATCAAAAGAAAAAAAATATTGGTGCAGCTTACAGCATATATAACTGCAAGAACTTCAGATTGTGTAAGCCTCCAGTCTAATGGCTCCTTCACCATAAAGAAAGCTGTTGTGACCATTAATACTGTACCGAAGAAGTATGACAGTGCAGTAACTGAAAGATTTGCCGGATACTTCTTCAAGACCGGCGCCTGTGGAGTTTCCATTACATCCACATCAAATGAAATATGCAGAGAGTTTAGTGAAAGACATATGGGTTTGTCTAAACTTAATCAAAGAAACTGAAAACAATGACCTGAATGGCAAGAAAAGCAGCCATACACATGCAATTTCCAATCAAGCATAAAACACCAATGTGCCATTGCTCAAACCCAAAACCGATAAAGGCAGAGACTAACCACCCAGCAGGCGCAGCTTGACCTTTAGCACTCATTTCATGGTTCATTGCAAAGTCTGCATCTTCATCTCCTAGCAAAGCCGGACCTCGAAATAAAACCATAGATACGGCACCCATAACACACACAAGTGTTCCTCCAACCTTAGCTTGACCTTCGATTCTCAACAAATTCACTCTTTCTGTACTGCATACAAAGCAGGAGACAATAAAAAAAAAAGCTGAAAAGTGAAAGCACATCTAAGAGGAGGACTTCTTGACCAAAAAAAACTGTACTCACCCCATCATTACAGCCAAGATAAAGGTAAAAACCGGGATTGATGGTTGAATGGCAGCAGCATAAGTAGGATTTGTGTATGTAAGACCAATAAGAAACAACAATTGGTTGCCAAATACCCTATAAAATTGAGGATAACGCAGAGGTGGCATTATCAACATGGTAACTCTGACACAAACATGGTTGCAAGATACTGAGAGCAGAGAGAGAGAGATGGTTTTCTTAGTTCTTACCCCGCTAAGCCTAAAAAGAAGAATGACAAGAGAAGGCTTCTATTCATCGGAGTTCTGATCTTTCTACACAGACAAAAGATGAAACAATGTTCCTTGATTCTGTTTTGAATACTTAAAACATTCATCGC
This sequence comes from Eruca vesicaria subsp. sativa, assembly GCA_932364175.1. Taxonomy (NCBI): domain Eukaryota; kingdom Viridiplantae; phylum Streptophyta; class Magnoliopsida; order Brassicales; family Brassicaceae; genus Eruca; species Eruca vesicaria. Next base: position 106,498 of record CAKOAT010191821.1, on the reverse strand, counting down.
AACAATCCCTGCAAAGCTTGAGAGTTACAACCTCCCACTCTATTCATTCATTTCCTGATAGGTAATCAGGGGAACTATATTACAGTACTAGAGAGTTCGATTTACAAACCAGATCCTAATTTCAAATGTAGTTATCTAAAAGAGTCCAAAAGAGCTACTAAACAGTATTAGAACATGATCAACAAAGTGTTGGAGATAGACTTAGCACAAAGCCCATCAAAATGCTAGTATTTTAGTAATTGTGGACCTTATTTATTTACCTGATTATTAATACGAAAATATGTGGACCATTTATAACTCTAAAACTCGCAAGTAGCCAAAGCTTATCTACTAACAATGGATGGTAAACAGAACAAAACTCTCACTTGTCTCAGTTGTCTGATAATAGAAAAAAAAGGTATTTGCAATGCAAAAAACCCTTCCAAGAATCAGCTAAAGTCAAGACAGATCCATACCAATGGATCAGGAAATAATAACAGGTGAAAAAACCCATACTAAGAAGTACAAAACTTGGCCAGAGAAAAACAAAGGAGGAGGAAGAGAGAAAGGTTGGTACCTTTCGCGGAAGTAAGCGAGAGGAGCGAGGATAGAGAGAGCAATAAGATCACGGCAGACGCAGAATACTAGCTGGTTCACTCCTACGTTTAGTGCTACTTTTGTTATCACATGGTATCCTCCGTTAAACAGCTGAACAAACGCCATCGCACAATGCGCCATCCGGGCGTCTCTCTCCGCCGATCCGCCTCCCTCCATCATCATCTCTCTCGTTGACTCGCCCCTCTCTCTCTCTCTTTACTATGTTGAAGCGACTAGATCTTCGTTGACCCTAAGTATAAAGCTTGTCACGTGGCAAGCACGTGGGTCTATTATTAACATCTCCTAATAGCTGGGAATTCGGCTGCAACCGGAGCAAACCGACCCGACCAAACCAAAATTCCCGGTTTTTGGTTTGACATCCAATTGAAGCTAAAAACAATGGGAAAATTATAAAATTCAATTGGTTTTCGGTTTTGTTCAGTTTGAAAAGTAGGAACCGATCAGTTAAAATGAAATAGAAGACTTGCACCGAATTTTACCCAGCCGTTTTTTGGTTTTTTCGACAAACCAACTAAAAAAAAAACTAATTTCGGTTCAAATAGAATTATCGAATAACCCGACCCGGAAAAATCATACTAACCGAATGCCCCAGCTTCTGCACGAGTGGATATTTTGAAGTGAAGCCTCCAATACGACGCGTTTGGAGAGAGTGTTTCCATGTCCTTGATTCACCGCCGGTTGAATCGTTATGGATTGTCCTCTGTTAGCGCTAGGAACTCTCAGATACGAGAAGCAGTCAACCGAAATGATCCGACGGAATCACTTCTTCTATTCCAAGAAATGAAGCGCCAAGGGTTCGAACCCAACAACTTGACCTTCCCGTTCGTAGCCAAAGCGTGCGCTAAGCTCGCTGACATCACGTACGCCAAGATGGTTCATGCCCATGTTATAAAGTCCACATTTTGGTCTGACGTGTTCGTTGGGACCGCGACGGTTGATATGTTCGTGAAATGCAATCGTTTGGATTATGCATGTAAGGTGTTCGACGTAATGCCTGAGAGAGACGCCACCACTTGGAACGCGATGCTCTCTGGCTTTTGTCACTCGGGTCATTCAGATAAGGTGTTTTCTCTGTTTCGTGAGATGAGACTCGGAGAAATATCACCTGATTCAGTAACTGTCATGGCTTTGATTCAGTCTGCTTCGTGTGAGAAAAGTTTGAAGCTTTTGAAGGCTGTGCATGGGTTTGGGATACGTTTAGGTGTAGATATACAGGTTACAGTTGCTAACACTTGGGTTTCTAGTTACGCGAAATGTAATGATTTGGAGTCAGCAAAGTTAGTATTTCAAGGTATTGACAAAAGTGACAGAACCGTCGTGTCTTGGAACTCAATGTTCAAGGCATATGCAGTTTTTGGTGAAGTGTTTGATGCGTTTGGTCTTTACCAGTTGATGTTGTGTGAAGAGTTTAAGCCGGATTTGAGCACCTTTATTAACTTAGCAGCATCGTGTCAAACACTAATACAAGGAAAATTGATTCATTCTCAGGCAGTCCGCATTGGTACAGACCAAGATACAGAAGTGATCAACACCTTAATTTCCATGTATTCGAAATCAGGAGATATCAGCTCAGGGAGGCTTTTGTTTGACGTCATGTCGTCCAGAACATGTGTTTCTTGGACTGTGATGATAAGTGGGTACACCGAGAAAGGTGACATGGATGAAGCTTTGTCCTTGTTTCACGCCATGAACAAAACAGGAGTGAGTCCAGATCTAGTTACTTTACTCTCTCTCATTTCAGGTTGTGGAAGGTTCGGTTCATTAGAGATTGGAAGATGGGTAGATGCTAGAGCAGATACTTACGGATGCAAGAGAGACAACGTCATTGTCTGCAACGCTCTTATTGATATGTACTCAAAATGTGGAAGTATAACCGAAGCTCGAGACATCTTCGATACCATGTCTGAGAAAACCGTCGTCACGTGGACTACAATGATAGCTGGATATGCTTTAAACGGAATCTTCCACCAAGCTTTAGAACTTTTCAACGAGATGATAGATTTGGATTACAAACCAAACCACATAACGTTCCTTGCAGTTCTCCAAGCGTGTGCTCATTCAGGTTCCCTGGAGAAAGGGTGGGAGTATTTCCTCACAATGAAGGAACTATACAAGATCAATCCTGGACTAGAGCATTACTCTTGTATGGTAGATCTTCTTGGAAGAAAGGGGAAGCTCGAAGAAGCATTGGAACTCATCCGTAACATGTCATGTAAACCCGATGCAGGCATATGGGGTGCATTGCTTAGTGCCTGCAAGATCCACCGTAACGTGAAGGTGGCTGAGGAAGCGGCTGAATATCTTTTTAACTTGGAACCGGAAATTGCTGCGCCGTATGTAGAAATGGCGAACGTATATGCAGCTGCTGGTATGTGGGATGGATTTGCTAGGATTAGATCGATGATGAAAGCCAGGAATGTAAAGAAGTATCCTGGTGAAAGTGTGGTTCAGGTGGACGGGAAGAATCATACATTCACTGTGGGAGAACGTGACCATGCAGAACATGAGACGATATACCATGTTTTGAACTGTTTGAGCATGTTGGCAAGAGATGTGCATATGTTGCATAAAGATATGTTTACGAATCTGCCGTGATTAGGAATCTAATTATCAAACATTTGTTTAAATTAATTGAGAATTGTATATAAAGTGTTAAGATAATTCTGATTAGTGGAGGACCAGATTCTCATGGCCCTCACCACCAATATATTTTGCATTTTGACGTTTGTCAAATTAAAGGATAGAGACTTTTTCGCCACTAGGATAAGGTTTTTTTTTTTTTTGATCAAAAGGATAAGTTATTATATATTTACAGAAAGAAAAGATATTTGCCTTAAGCATGTCGTAGGACTCCGTGTCAATTGCGCGTTACCATGACGTAGACATTTTGATTATCATACTTCTATCCTTTTAGTTTTACATATTCTCATTTCAACTCGTTTACTTTTTAAAGTTTCTTAAACACCCAAATTAGAGCCACAAAAATAACACTCACACTAATCAAATTGTTGTTTATATTCATAACCATATAATCATCTTGTTTTCCGTCGATAGCATTTTTGAGTTCAGACACGATTGAATCGGAATGCTAAAGTGGTAACGCGTTAATCAAATTGTTGTATTCATAACCATATAATATGATAACAATACGAGGACTAAGAAGAGAATAAAAATATAATAAAGATGAAAATAAACTTAATTCAAAAAATGGTAACGCGTTAAACAATTAAATATCTTGACGCAGACGCTCAGCACGCCTCTCCATATATACAGACACAAGCGATCGTCTTCTTCTGTTCCAATTCGTTCCGAAACATTCTTCTCAATTCCTGTTGGTAAATATTCCTCAATTAATCGCACTCCTTTTATATGATCGTTCGTATATTAGCTTACTCAATCGAATCTACTCTGTTTTCTATTTCAATTTGTAAGATTGAATCGCGTTTCTTTATCTCTTCTTTGTGTATTTGGATCTATATCGATCATAAACAACCAAAACGAGATAACACCTGACTTTTAGACAACCAAAGTTATGATCTTTGACTCTGATGGGTTTAAAACTCTTGTAGGTTTTTAGAATCTGAGTTTAAAAAGGAAATGGGAGGAGGTAAAGACAAGCATCATGACGAGCAAGACAAAGGGTTTCATGGGTTTCCAGGAGGTGGACATCATTACCCACCCGCTCCTGGAGGTTACCCACCCGCTGGATACCCACCACAACAAGGGTATCCTCCAGCTGGAGGCTACCCACCTGCTGGTTACCCACCCGGTGCTTACCCTCCTGGACCTGGAGGTTATCCTCCTGCTCCAGGGCACGGTGGTTACCCTCCTGCAGGCTATCCTGCTCCTCACCACTCAGGTAAAAACTGTTTTCCCGGGTTAAAGAGCTCTCCTTTATAATTTGTGTCACGTTTTTGAAGACTAATAATTAGACAAGTAGTTAAAATGTTGATGTTTGCTAGGCTAAAATTAAAGACTGTCCTTGTAGTTTGCTAGAGTATCTACTTGTTAAGTACTGTTACGTGATAATAAGAACAATAGCTTGTTAATGTTTTTCTTTCTATGCAGAGTTGAAGGGTTTCCCTTGTAGTTTCTTATGTTTTCAGTCTCTCTTTAAGTTTGAATAATAGTAAAAGGATAGTGGTTTCAAATATGTTGCTAGTTTTTCCTGCTAATGCTAAGTTTTGTGAGTTCAGTTGTGATAGAATTGAACCTTTGAGGTGGTTTCAGAGTCCAAATTTGTTAGATGTTGATGTTTTAATTTAACAGTTTTACTTTATATTGACTGTTATTGTCATATGAACAGGTTTGTGGTCTTCTTCTCTCTGCATTTTGCTACTTTTCATGTTCTCCATTGTAACAACCTTTACTTTTGTTTCAACAGGACACTCTAGTGGTGGACTGGGAGGTATGATTGCTGGTGCAGCTGGTGCAGCCGCAGCAGCCTATGGAGCTCACCACGTTGGTCATGCATCACACAACCCTTACGGTCATGCAGGGCACGGAGGATTTGGCCACGTTGGCCATGCCTCTCATGGTTATGGTCATGGTGGTCATGGTAAATTCAAGCACGGAAAGCATGGAGGCAAACATGGAGGCAAGTTCAAGCATGGAAAGCACGGGAAACATGGTATGTTTGGAGGAGGAGGCAAATTCAAGAAGTGGAAGTAATCTGAAAATCCACCTTTGATTCTCTTCTCCAGTAGTCTCATTACCTGACCGATGTTTTCTAATAATCCCCTCTCAAAACTTTACATTTTAACTATATCGGTTCAGAGATCGCTGGTTCAGAGGAAATAAATGGAGAGTGGTAGTATAATGTAAAAATCTTGTGGCATCTGCAGAAGAGGTTTCTTCAACTCTTAATAGCAGATGCCCTGAAACTTATCTATAATTTGGTTTTATAATTGACATTTCTGTTTGTTTTGCTTCTTTTTTTATTCTAAATCTTTTAAGTTTGATGACTTGATGTTGGTTAAGTTTTCAAATTATAATATATGTTGTAGATACTGATATTGTATGTTTGATCTTTTTACTCTTTCATTTTTTTTTTTCAAATTATAGTATATTCGTGTAGAAGATCGGCATAGTCAAAGAAAACTTTCCTTTTCTGTATTTTGAGAAGATGCAAAGTCTCTGTTTAGGTTCCTTCTGTGTTCTAACTAAAGTAATGTCATAAGATTGTCTAGTTAGCGAATTGGAAATGGTACTCGAACTGATCGGCAACAGGAGCCCCTTCTTCCTATTCAACATCATCTTTATCAGCCTTTGCTTCCTGCCTCATTTGTTCCTTAGATTGATTTATTGTCAAAGCATCCATGGAGGCAGCTGTTTCATACTAGAATATCTATTTTCCAGTTTCGGCATCTTATTTTCTATCACCAAGGTTAACCTCAAATTAACCATATACAAGTTGTAAGACATCAAACCAACCACAATGAAGGAGAGCAAGGCAGGGAAAACTTGACAACGGACTTTGAGCAAACAAGAAATCACAACACATATTTGATTCATGTAGAATAACAATAACTATGTAAAGACATGTAGATTGCATGGGATGAACATATGTATACAAATTATTTTTATATTTTATTATTTATTTTATGCTATTTATGTATTATATTAGTAAATAATAAATATATTAGATAATTGAGAATCGAGTAAATATTATATATATATATATATATATATATATATATATATATATATATAAGTAAACTAGAGTAAGCAAACAATCAAAGTCAACAAATTAAAGCAATCATTTTATTTATTTCACATGGTATATAATTACATTTAAATAATATTGACATAGATATATATTAAATTTTTCTTATGAATATTTAATTAAAGCTTCCTAGTTCCGATGCATATGATTTTATTAACATTTATATATTTGCGGTAACAAAAATATTTAAATCATTATTAAAAAAAATTTAATGTGAAATTTTTAGTAGGTCTAGTAATTTATAATCGTTTAGAGAAAAATAATGCATACTAGAAAATTAAAATATTCAAGTCTCAATGTCATTTCGATGCAAATTTCAAAATTAACATATTTTTTATTTTAATATGGTATATAATATAATTTACACGATATTAATATATATATATATATATATATATATATATGCACACAAATTGAATATCTATTATATGATACTTCATATTCAAATTATTTTAGATAAATTTTCAAAAAATTAACATTCTTAGTACCTTTTTCATTTACATTAACCATTTTTTGGAGGGTAAGATTTAGAATTTTAATAAAAATATAAATAAATAGTTAAAATGAAAAAAAATTAAAATAGTTTCAAAAAGAATTTTTGAATTTCAAATTGAAAATCTAAAAAAAAAATACAAATCAAAAAATTAAAAAAGTTTCAAAAAGAATTTTTGAATTTCAAATTGAAAATCTAAAAAAAAAATACAAATCAAAAAATATTTTTTGAATTTGCAAAAGTAAAATTCGAAAAATATTAAAAAATTGTTTTTTTCTAATTTTTTATTTATTTAAATAATTATTTAAATTTATTAATCAAATGAATAAATGTCCTTTTCTCCTCAATGGAATTTTATGTTTAGGTATTTTTGAAAATATCCATTTAGAGCAAATAAATATGAAACATTGTACCAAATGAAAAGTAAAGTGAAATTCCTCCATGATTTTATGAAAATTTGTATATAAAATAAAATAAAATCATTGTTCATAATATTTTTAATGTAAGACTTTTATAACTTTAAGTAATTTATAGTCTAAAAATTCAAATATAATATATAAAAGAAAGAAAACTAGATTTTTATTATATGGTTAAGGTGATTGTTATTTTTTAATAATGTAAATTAAAAAAATGATGGATATTACAAACACTATTATCAAATCTTTATTATTAAAATGATTAATTGTTATATATGTGTTAATCATATTATGTACTTTTGTAGTTTTATTTACTAAAAATAGAGAATATTCTTTTATACACTAATAATCACTAAAAAATATAATTTATATAGATAGATCAACTTATATTTTCTAAATATTTTAATAATCATCCTAATGATAACATGCAGTTATACTCATATGTTTTGGTGTTCCTTGATCAATTTATAAAGGATAAAACCATTTCTTTGAATATACGGAAAATGGAGAAACAAAGGTGAAAAGCCATTTTCTCATTACCTCTTGAAAGGATCAACTTTAAGAAAGGACATATATATGACCAACAACTTCATTGACAATCTCTATGTTAGTACTAGTTTTTCAGTTTCTATGCCTATCTAGATTAGCAAAGTTTAGAGTAGCTTACCATACTACTTCCTGTTTCAACATAACAAATGATTTGTTTTTCTTTTGGGGCTAAAAGCGTAAGTATTAAGTTCATATTTTTTAATTTTTATATAAAATTATTGCTTCAGTTTATATGCATATTTAGATTAGCAAAGTTTAGAGTAGCTTACCATACTACTTCCTATGTCAATATAACAAATGATTTGTTTTTTTTTTTCGGGGCTAAAACCGTAAGTATTAAGTTCATATTTATTATTATTTTTATAGAAAATTATTGATTAATGCTCAATTTAAAAAATTCAATTCATATAGTATGAACGGTTGTAGAATAAAAAAGTCACAACATATTAAGTATAAAATTTATATAGAAATTTTAAAAGTCAAAGAAAATGAAATAAAACAACCTAAAAACATTTTTATGGTAGGATAAAGGAAGTATATATAAGAAAAAAAAATTCAGTTTATTATGGAAGTTATTTTGGTCCATTGGTTTAATCAATGGCCTATTAATGATTTTATATTAGAAAATCTAAGTTTTAATTTCCGTAAAACGGAATATTGGAGAAAACATTTACAAGAAATATTTTTTTAGCATGGCGTAAAATGTATCATTAGAAACACATTTCATAAGGTGGTCGGAGGAACATACAGTCAAATGTAAAACTCTACTAGACAGAATAAAGTTATCGACTGCTAATAACATATACATATATATATATAATGTTTTTTTTTTTAGTTTTGTAATAGTATAATTAACCATGTAAAAAAAAAGAGGGGTTTCTTCATGGAATCAATCCACGATGTTGTATACCCCTACGAAAGGATCCACTTCTTTTCGTGATGAAGTTACCGGAAGACGGAAGACGGTTGAAGAGAGAAAGAGTATATAAATATCCTAACTCCGTGAAAATCTATATTCATTTTTCTCATTACTTTCATCGCAAATCTCTTGATTTATATCTGGGAGAGTCTAATCAATCTGAAATCAATGACTGACGAATTACGAAGAGGTTTTCAAGACATCAACTTGGGACCATCTGATGCTCCTTTTGTGTTACCTACGGAGGTGGTCAGACAAGCAGAGGAGGATAATCGTTTCATCATCATTGGAAGACTGGTGATGCCACGAAGACAAAATTTACGGGCAATCGTGGCTTCAATGCCTCGCATTTGGGGTTTAGAAGGTATTGTTAGAGGAAGACCAATGGAAGGGAGATGGTTTCAGTTTGTTTTTCCTTCTGAGGAAGCTATGGAGACGGTTATCCGGAGAGGTCCTTGGGCTTATGCTGAGCTGATGTTGGTGCTGCCAAGGTGGACTCCTCTGATGGATATAGAGATGCTTAATTTCATACCGTTTTGGATCCAAGTTCGTTGTATCCCCCTCCAGTGTATGAATCGTGAAGTGATTGTTCATAATGCACGAGCAATGGGGCAGTATATCCAGATGGATTATAATGAGGAAACTGGTGGGAGATTGAAGTTTGTTAGAATCAGACTGTATTCAAATGTGGCTCACCCCCTGAAGTTCCGGAGAAACTTTCAATTCTCTCTTGGTGTTAACACTCTTCTAAAGTTTCATTATGAGAGACTTAGGGGCTTTTGTGAGGTATGTGGAATGCTCACTCATGACACGGGTGCTTGTGTCATTAATAATGGAGGAGTTGGGCCAGAGGATGGGAATGATGAGAGTGGGAATGAAGATGATGAAAAGGAGGTGGTTCCAAACCAGGGTATTATTATCGAGGAAATTAATGAGGAAGAGGCTGCTGAACCGGAGGATGTGGCTCCAGAAGAAACTGAAGACCCTGTTCAAGCAGAGTATGAGAGAAACATTGCAGCCCGGGAGAAATAAAATGATGATGAGGAGTTATGGAGTGGCTCGGCAAAACAGACAATGTTCTCGGAAGATTTGAACCAGGAAGAGATGTTTAATCCCATTTATCCATTTGGAATCCGTAATGGTTTTGATCCAGTCCACAAGAGGAAAGCATGGATGAGAGAATTTGATGGCAATGTTACTAAATTTGTTGTTGGAGAATCTAGTAGAAGAAGTGAGGTGAAACGTATCAGGAGAAACAATCAGGGTTTAGTTGAGAATTCAGAGGAGGACAAAAATGGAAAGAGAGACGCAGTGGGCTCAGAACCACCACTGCCACCATGAGGTTAATCAGTTGGAACTGTCAAGGTTTAGGCAGTGACTCCTACATCTCTGACATCATTTGCCTGTCAGAAACAAAGCAGCAGGATGACTATGTCAAAGATGTGGGAGCTCAGTTCGGGTATCTACATTCGGTGATTGTAACTCCTGTTGGCATAGGTGGTGGCTTAGTTATCTTTTATAAGCCTCATGTTCAGCTTTTGGTTCTTATTTGTACTTCTAATTTGGTTGATTGTAAAGTTTTTTGCAATCAATATCAGTTCTTCTTTTCGTTTGTTTATGGTCACCCCAATCAAGCTTATAGAAATCATACATGGGAGAAACTAATGATAATTGGTATAAATAGAAGAACAGAAACATGGTTTGCTCTTGGTGACTTTAATGAGATAGTTGGTAACCATGAGAAGATAGGAGGAAGAACAAGACCAGAAATCTTGTTCCATGATTTTCGAAATATGATGAGAGCATGTGAATTTACTGATTTACAGACTCTAGGTGATCGGTTTTCCTGGGCTGAACAGAGAGGAATTCATCTTGTCAGGTGCTGTTTAGATCGTACAATGGCAAATGGAAGTTGGTTTGATTTGTTTCCAGTCTCCCATACTGAATATCTTGAAACAGGAGAATCAGATCATCATCCTATGGTAACTTTTATGTCAACACAAAGAGAAGAGCCTCACAAAATGTTTATATATGACAACTGTATGTTGAATAAAGATGGTTTCAAGAGTACTGTGACCAGAGGGAGGAATGGTATGGGACAAGCTCAACTAGTAAGGGTGCCACTTGCTCAGAGGATAAGTAGATGTCGTCAGCATATATCTCGATGGAAACGCTTAAACAGAAATAATGCAGAAGAAAAGATAAGCTTATTACGACGCAAACTTGATACAACTTATATCTCTAGCAATGTTTCAGTGGGGAAAAAGTACTCTCAAAGATGATCTTAACCAAGCTTACTTGGAAGAAGAGATTTATTGGAAGCAGAAAAGTAGAATTAAGTGGTTACGATCAGGTGACAGGAACACTAGCTACTTGCACGTGATTACAAAGGCTAAAAAGATCAGGAGTACCATTAACTCTATTCAGGATGATCAAGGAGTTATTCATAAAAGCCGTAAGGAAGTTGCAGATATTGCTATACAGTACTTCGAAAATCTGTATGCTTCTGAAGAGACTAGTACTGCTTTATATACTGAGGTTTTTCAGGATTCAATCAGAGAGTTACATCTGAGATGAATGATGATCTAATACGACCGGTCACATAAGAAGAAATTCACGCGGCTCTGTTTGATATGGGACCCCATAGAGCACTAGAGCCTGATGGTTTTTCCATTGTATTCTACCACAAGTTTTGGGAGGAATGCAAAGCTGATATCAAGGAAGAAATAGAGAGGTTCTTTAATTCAGGGGAGTTGGATCCACAGCATAACCATACAAATTTGTGTCTTATACCCAAGATTTACCCTTCATCTGGTATGAAAGAGTTTCGTCTTATTGCTCTATGTAATGTTTCATACAAGATAATCTCTAAAATTTTGGTTAACCGGTTGAAGAGTCATCTACCACACAATGTGTCAGAGAACCAAAATGCTTTCATTCCGAGAAGATTAATATCAGACAATATAGTAGTTGCTTATGAATTTTTTCATAGCTTAAAATCTCGTAAGAGACAAGCTAAATCTTACTTGGCAGTGAAGACTGATATTACCAATGCATATGATAGGCTTGAATGGGGTTTCTCGAAGGAGACAATGAGGTGTATGGGTTTTGGAGAAAAATGGATTGGATGGATCATGGCCTGCATCTCTACGGTTACTTATTCAGTGTTAATTAATGGATCCCCGGAAGGTTATATCACACCAGCTAGAGAATTAAGGCAGAGAGATCCTCTCTCCCCCTACTTATGTATACTTTGTGGAAAAGTCTTGTCTCATCTCTGCTCTAAAGCTATGGAAGATAGATCTTTATTGGGATTAAAGATAGCCATTCAGGCTCCTGCAGTTAATTCATTTGCTTTTTGCCGATGACTCACTTTTCTTCTCATTAGCCAATCTCAGATTAGCAAGAAAGTTAAAAAATATCTTCTCTAAGTATGAAACATTATCAGGTAAAGCAATCAACCTTACAAAGTCTATTATAATGTTTGGAAGCAAAGTTTGTTCTGAAGTTAAAACAAGAATGAGGATTGTGCTAGGTATTCACAATGAAGGTGGTATAGGGAAATATTTGGGTTTTCCGGAACAATTTGGATCAAGAAAGAGTGAGATGTTTTCTTATATCATCGACAAGGTTAAAAAGGTCGTACATGGTTGGAAGCAGAGACATCTATCACCTGGAGGTAAAGAGACTTTACTCTAGGCGGTTGCTTTATCTATGCCTATATTCTCCATGATATCTTTCGTCTTCCAAAAGAAATATGTGTGGAGATTAATGCGATATTGGCAAGGTTCTGGTGGGGATCAGGAGAGAATAAAGGATTAAATTGGTATGCTTGGAAAATGGTATGTGTCCCTAAGAAAGAGGGTGGTCTTGGTTTTAAAGATCTTGAATCTTTTAATCAAGCATTGCTTGGAAAGCAAGTATGGCGAATCATGCAACACCCAAATTGTTGTGGCTAGAATACTTAAAGCACGTTACTTTCTGATGGATATATACTGAAAGCAACTCCTAAGAAAAAATATTTATATGGTTGGAAGTCTATCCTTTTGGAAATGATTTGATTGTTAAAGCAATGAGATACATTATTGGCGATGGGACAACTATTAATTTCTGGTTTGACTATTGGTTAAGTTTACATTCTCCGCGACCACCAAGACCAGGTAGAGAAGTTAATTTGAGTTCCAAGGTATGTTATTATCTTACCACTGACAGAACTAAATGGGATATCGACAAGCTTAGGGAGGATGTAGTTCCTGAGGACATCGAGAAAGTTTGGAGCTAAGAATCAGTACTAAGGCAAAACAAGATTTGATGGGTTGGCACTACAATGATAATGGAATTTACTCGATTAAATCAGACTATTGGTTGGAAACACATCTTACGGACAATGCTCACATTAACCCTACATATGGAGTTTTAGCAATAAAGCAAAAAGTTTGGAAGACTCAAGTTCATGCTAAACTGCAACATTTCCTTTGGCGTATGTCGTCAAGATGTCTTTCAACAGGAAATAATTTAAGATGTAGACATGTTACCTCTGATTCAATATGTAAGCGTTGTTGGAGGGAAAAAGAAACAGAGAAGCACCTATTTTTTGAGTGCCCTTATGCTAAAAAGATATGGAGGGAGTTTGGTATTGGCAATGCAGTAATAGATGATCCTAACGCTTCTTTGGAACTTAAGTTGAAAGCGTGCCTACAATGCTCTACAAGTGGTCTCTTGAGTCACTTGGAAGATCTACCAATATGGATACTATGGAGAATTTGGAAGAGTCGAAACATGTTATTGTTCCAACACAGACATATACATTGGAGGACTTCTTTAGCTAAAGCGAGGAGTGATGCTAGAGAATGGAAAAATGCTAATAGGAAAGAAGGAGAAAAGGCTCATGTGACTAATGTAATATCTACAAGTAAGAAGAACGAGCTGTGGAGAGTTCCCCCAGTCAACTAGATTAAATGTAATGTAGATGCCTCTTTCATTAACCCTCAGACTGAAGCTACAGCAGGATGGGTTATATGAGATCATGATGGACACTACCATGGTGCGGTTCAGGTGAAAGGTTCTAAATTTTTATCTCTATTAGAAAGTAAGTTTCAAGGAATATTAATGGCACTTCAGTACCGTTGGAACCGAGGCTACAATAACATTCTTATAGAATTAGACTGCAAAAAGGCAATGAATATTCTTAATAACAAGGTTTTACAATTCTCTACCTACAATTGGAAAAGAGAAATCTGATGGGGGAAATATAAGCTACAGAACATTTACTTTAAGTGGACCAGTAGAGAGGTCAACAAAGTGGCCGATAAATTAGCTAAGACAAGTGCATTCAATATGTCTAATTATTGTTTTCATCATTACATCCCAACTATATTATTATGTCCCAACTATGATTTTAAGTCTTCTTGCATGAAGACTGTACAATCTTTCTCTAGTCAATAAAATTATGAAGTTATAAAAAAAATGATGTAAAAAAAAAAACACAATGACAACACGAAATTGGAAAAACAATTTAAAACTATTATTGCAATACTGGGCCCATAACTTTGACCAAACCAAGCCCAACTTAAACCGAACCGGGTCAAACCTGCCGGGAAAAATATATCTGAAACCCAATGTTTTTAAACCCGACCTGGACACTGAACCGGACGACTTATCGGATCATTGGGTCACTGGATCGACCACAGGTAAACTGCAGATTAATAAATAAAACTTTATTGTATAAAAATTATTAGCTATGAAAATAAAAATATAGAAACTAAAATTAAATATTTTATAAATATTTTTAAAACATAAAATGTATAAATATACAAAATATCAAAAACTAGTTTAAACTATTTTTTTTATAACAAGTTAACAATAATGACATCTAAAAAAATTATAATATAAAATTCATAAATATTTAAATGTTTAATGTTTAATGAGACTAATAAATTAAACTTCAAATCTAAAATAAACCAAAAGTAAAACATTATTGTAATAAATTATCAATAACAAAAATAAACTAACACCAAATCATATCAACTAATTTTGGTTCTCGTTACCATCCTTAAGTTTATATTCTTCAGGTGGTATAGTGAAATCTTCATCAAAATCTAAAAATCATAGATAAAATAGTGTAGTAAGTATTATGTATGATAAAAAGTCAGAAAGTTTAATCTAAATTTAAAGAAGAAGACGGCAATGCCAATAACTAAAACGTGAAAACCTAATTTTTAAATTAGAAATTTAGAATATAAAACAGAATAAAAGCAAAATTTAAAACTAAAAGAAAAGTAAGTTTATTTGTTGGTTCAACCAATGGTTCAATTGATATCAGCTTATGGATTTTAGTGGGTATTTTTAGGTTTTTGTGGCTTTTTATATGTTAGGTTTAAACAAAACCTAAACTGGATTTATTTTGGGTCACTGGTTTTTCGTCTTCAACCTCTTCAACCGTGGGTCCGTGTTGGGTTTCAAAACTGCTGAAACCCTGCCTTAACTTTTTCTTTTGTCATCTGCGCAAAGCGTAACTCTCAGGTGCGTGTGCTCTTCAAAAGAATCTATCACACACCCTTGTTCATTTCGATCTCCCCTGAAGCTCAATCTGAAAATCTCTCAATCATCTCAGGTTCTAATCTCAAATTTTACTTATCTTGTCGTTGGATAGTTTGATTCCATGCTCATATGATATTAGATTATGGGGGAGGGGGTGTTCGGTGTTTGTTTCTCGATTGATTCGCACTTAAGTCTTACATATGCGTTTCATTGTATCAAACGCGTCGATCTTTCTTCCAAATATTTGTAAATCGGTAAACAGTTTCCAAATTTGTCCCTTTCTAATCAATCCTTGTTTTGCTATTTATAAATTGTCAACGTTTGTAGCAGACTAGGTTACATGTGGGCGAATTTAGAATTTAATTTCACACTTTTTTTTTCTTGCATAAACTCGCTTCACCGTTTTATTCAAAGAATGGAATTTGTGTGTTTTATTCAGCTCGAGGTGAAGAATAGTTGTCTTAGTGAGTAATCAAATCATTGTTATTAGCTGTAATTGTGTCGTAGGTCACTTCCTTTGAATATTGTTTGTACTTCTCTATAGGTGAATTCATTTGGTGCTTGTTTCTTAGCGATTAGTGTTGCCATCCGTAACTAGTAGTGTTTGCTATCCGATTGTGTAGACAATATGTTGAATCTTTGTCAGGCAGTTAAACTATGGATTTTATTTATTTTGTAGATATTTTTGAGAGATGACAGATCGATTGACACGTATTGCAATTGTGAGTTCTGACCGTTGTAAGCCTAAGAAATGTCGCCAAGAGTGCAAGAAGAGCTGTCCTGTCGTCAAGACAGGTTTGCTTATTTAATTTTTGTTTTTTTGCATATGGATTTTTTTAGTGACTGCATGTCAGTTAGTGCATTTATCGTTAGGTTATATCTGAAGATTTAGAGTTATTACTACTAACTTGTTGCATTTGTTATGTTATTCTAAAAATTTCAGTGCCACACTGCCACTTATACATTAACTTGTGTTCGTCGTAGGAAAACTTTGTATTGAGGTGACTGTTGGTTCCAAGCTTGCTTTTATCTCTGAGGAGTTGTGCATCGGTTGCGGTATTTGTGTCAAGGTATGTCTGCATATGCTATCTCTGATCTCCAATAATATACATCTTTACAGGTAACCAAAGCTGGGAAACTAAATACTTTCTGTTTTCTTTTCAGAAATGCCCATTTGAAGCTATTCAGATTATCAATCTTCCTAGAGACTTGGAGAAAGATACAACCCATCGCTATGGGGCCAACACTTTCAAGTTGCACAGGTTCGTTTATCTATTAGACTTTCCTTTTAAAAATTGATTCCTCTGCTAGTTTTATGACAATGTAATCTCTGGCTTTACTTCCAGGCTCCCAGTTCCAAGGCCAGGGCAGGTCCTAGGCTTGGTTGGGACAAATGGTATTGGAAAATCAACCGCTCTGAAAATTTTGGCAGGGAAGCTCAAACCAAATTTGGGCCGTTTCACTGTAATAGTCTCTCCTGAGTTTTATCTGAAAATTGCATCTCCTGAGTCCTGACTAGTTGATTTTTTATTATACGTTTCTCCTTTTGCAGAATCCTCCAGACTGGCAAGAAATCTTGACTCACTTCCGTGGGTCAGAACTTCAAAACTACTTCACTCGTATTCTAGAAGATAATCTAAAGGTATAATAATGTAAATTGACCTTTAAATTTGTTTCTAGACGGTGCCTAGGTGTTCATCTGATTACACAAGATTTGATTTCGAGTCCATGACAGGCCATTATAAAGCCTCAATATGTGGACCACATCCCAAAAGCTGTTCGAGGCAATGTTGGGGAGGTCCTTGACCAGAAGGACGAGAGAGACAAGAAGGCAGAGCTCTGTGCTGATCTGGAGCTGAACCAGGTCATTGATCGTGATGTTGAGAATTTGTCTGGTGGTGAGCTGCAGAGGTTTGCCATCGCTGTTGTTGCCATACAGAACGCTGAGATATACATGTTTGATGAGCCGTCTAGTTACCTTGATGTTAAGCAAAGACTTAAAGCTGCTCAAGTTGTTCGTTCTCTCTTGAGGCCTAACAGGTTTGATATTGTCATCTTCTTATTGTTTTATTTAAATGGGATATAGACTGAAAATGTTTTCCTTTTCTCCTCAGCTACGTCATTGTAGTGGAGCATGATCTCAGTGTTCTTGACTACTTGTCAGATTTTATTTGCTGTCTATATGGAAAACCAGGAGCCTATGGTGTCGTGACTCTCCCTTTCTCTGTCAGGGAAGGAATCAACATTTTCTTGGCTGGGTTTGTCCCCACAGAAAATTTACGTTTTAGAGATGAATCGCTTACCTTTAAGGTAAACTTGTTTGATGATGCAGAGGCAATGTCGATTCACAACAGTAATCAACATTGTTTCCTTAATGGTTCTTCTTTTGTTTGAAGGTTGCTGAGACTCCACAAGAAAGTGCTGAAGAAATACAGTCGTACGCTAGGTACAAGTACCCTACGATGACCAAAACTCAAGGAAACTTCAGGTTGAAAGTGACGGAAGGTGAATTCACCGACTCTCAGATTATTGTAATGCTTGGGGAGAATGGTACAGGGAAGACAACATTTATCCGAATGCTGGTATTCTCTTGCTCCATTATGTTCTCTCTTGGTTAGAGTTTCAGTTAGTGTTGGACTCCTTAACTTGTATTGCAATTTCTGCAGGCGGGTTTGTTGAAACCTGACGAGACAGAAGAATCTGACATTGAGATACCGGAATTCAATGTTTCGTACAAGCCACAAAAGATCAGCCCCAAGTTTCAGAACTCAGTTAGACACTTGCTGCATCAAAAGATCCGGGATTCTTACATGCATCCTCAATTTGTGTCGGACGTGATGAAACCGCTTCAGATTGAGCAGTTAATGGATCAAGAAGTTGTCAATCTCTCTGGAGGAGAGTTGCAAAGGGTTGCATTAGCTCTGTGCCTCGGAAAGGTGAGTTAGGAGGAGTCCATAGTAGTTTTGTCTTCGTCTCAGTGATCTCATGCATACACAAACTTTGAATTTGTACAGCCTGCGGATATCTACCTGATTGATGAGCCGAGTGCGTATCTCGATTCAGAGCAACGTATTGTGGCTTCTAAAGTCATTAAGCGGTTCATTCTCCACGCAAAGAAAACTGCCTTTATAGTCGAGCATGACTTTATAATGGCAACATATCTGGCGGACCGAGTCATTGTCTATGAAGGACAACCATCCATTGATTGTATTGCAAATTGTCCTCAATCACTGCTCAGTGGAATGAATCTGTTTCTATCTGTAAGTCTCGTATTCTCTTCTTAGTTACGTTGTAGGGACAAGAAAAAAGACAAGACAAAAGGACTTTTGTGTTTGTTGCTAATGATTTTCCATTTATATCTGCAGCATCTGAACATCACATTCAGAAGAGATCCCACCAATTTCAGACCAAGGATCAACAAATTAGAGTCGACTAAAGACAGGGAGCAAAAGTCTGCTGGCTCATACTACTACTTGGACGACTAAGATAACTATCACAAGGTTCTTTCAAAATCCAATCTTTGTTTTATCAATCACACAGCATTTGATGCAAACCTAATATCTGAAATGCTTGTGCTCTCTTTGATTTCTTTTTTATGGATTCACAGAATATAGGGCATGATCTTAGGTCTTTTGCTCTGAGGAAGTTGATCTATGAGCACAGGATACTTTTCGAGTTCCTTAGGATATGTTTCTCTTCTTAAGCTTTTGATTGTTTGTTCATCAGTTTTGCTTCTCAGGTTTTCCATGGCCCCTTTTACTGAAAACCATGCAAGGTTTTCTATAACTGAGCAATATTTTTTTGGCTTTTATATTTTCGTAGTTGTTTATTCTACACTTGTAATGTTATTCTTACTTGGATTTTACACGGTGTGTACTGCCTATTGTTCTTCTTGCTTCTCACAAAACCTCTAAAGTGTTCACTGATATAGGAAATTCTTAAGAAACACAATCCAACTCTAACTTAAATAGTCTGTCAGTTTCTTTGATGATTTTTTTGTGCACAATCTTCCGTAGTAGACTAGCCATACAGCTTCCTCCCAAACCAGCATATGTATTCGACAATGATGGTTACAAGCATTCAACAAAGCAGCCCATACACCTGCTTTCTGTGGCTCTCCCCTCGCTTTGGTGAACTCATAAGCTTCTCTTAGCTTCCCTGCCCGAGCCAAGCATGTCAACAGCGCAAGCTCGATGTCGAGAACTGGTTTCACCCCAAATTTATCCTCCATTTGGTAATATTCAAAAAACTGTTTAACACAAACATTCATTTCAAATAAAGAAACTAAATGGATTTTTGTTGTGCTATTATATGGTCATAATTATTGTTTGAAACAGTCGTTAGATTAGAACGAAGTTGGTTGGACTGGCGACTGGTTACTAAAGAAATTTTAATGTAGAATTTCATTTATAATATTATTTAGCTAGAATATTAAAAAGTACACATGAAACAAATAAGGGATATAAACTCTGTTCTTTGACCAGCTGCTCGCCCTTACCTATCTCTTATGTGTAAGAGAAAGTGACAAGAAAATCCTAGATGGCAAACATTAAGGAAAACTTAAACTCTCAACTTGAGTTTACCAAGATGACAGTATCGGAGACAATTTCTCACACTATATGAACACTTTAAGTAATCCTCAAATGGAAATAGGAAGATACATAGTACTCAAAACAGTTTAGGGATGACATAATCCAAATAAGAAGAGACTTAGTAATCAAAGTCGTTTAGATTTTCTTTTTTGTTTTCTCCTCTTCTAAGTAGTTAGAAGTAAAAAATTAAGATTTTACAAAGATGACTTGGAAGATGAAATCTTTGGACCTTAGATTCTATTTCACTGTACTAGCGTATGAAACTTTTATGAATTAAATAGATGACAAAAACATTCCATGTAAGGTCCAAAGATTAAACAAATGCCGACAATAACTGTAGGAACAACATCTATATAATGGCTTAATATTTATAATACTGTTTATTTTTATTTTTTTGTATTTTCAATTTTGATAATAGATATATATATATTTACATTTATCGTTATTTTTATTTTATTATTCTCCAACTATTGATGTGAGAGTATATATCCATATCGTTTAAATCATCAACAATGTTGTCATCTTAGTCTACGGTTAAACGAAAAAGTGTGATTAGAAGGAAATTCCTACAAACTAATTAATGGATATATCCACAAAGATAAATGGGTTAAAAAACCCCAAACGAAATAATCCTTTCGACGGTTTGTCTCTCTTTTTTCCTGAACCAACAAGAAAAAGGTTTGGTCTACTCTTTCTATATAAAAGAACTAGAAAGATATAACAAGAGCCCTAAATAGTTAAACTAAAAACTATTTTTTTGCTTTCCAAAATTCTCTCTCGTGAGAATGGCAACGGAGACTGATAGTTCGCACTTGCCACAGTCATCATCGTCATCATCTTTACCTCCTCAGCAGCCTAACAATCCCGTCGATCATCTAAGCTCCAGCGATTCATCAACACAAGGTCTTCAAAACGGTATGTATTCTATTCAAAACCTCCAATATCCCTTAGCTAGTCTACCTCGTTTGTGGTTTTCCCTTTTTTTTTTCTTTCTCTGCAAGTTTCCTTTATTTTTCAAGTAAAAAAGAATTGCAAAATTTCTATAAACCTAATCTTTTTTTTTTGGTTGAATGTTGCGTACAGAGGGAATGAATAATAACGGATTTCAGATTAGGTCTTCTGATGACTTTTACAGTTGCATTGTGTTTTGCATAAATCAACTCAAGGTATGTCTTATTTGTCTTAAGCATTGTTTTTAGCATAAATCAACTCATTGTTTGATGCTTTCTCGCTCTCTTTTTCTTATGCACCTTTGATTTTTGCAGAATATACTACTTAGCTGCTTTAAACCCGATAGTATAGCAAGAGAAGCCAACGAAGAGCTCAGCAAACCACAAGCTACAACAGAGTCTAGCCATGTTTACCAGTCTATCCCTTGTGGTGAACAAATTCAAAAAGACGATATCTCCCGCAAGCCCTTTGATCCTATCGGTAGACCTTTCAATCCGTTTGGCCCTATCGAGCGACCCATCCCACGTTTACCCTCTAGTTCTGATCTTGCAGATTTGGGATTTGTGTAAAATCCAAGTTTCAAGAACATGTCGCTGACAAGTTCATGTGTGTTTTTCTCTCATGGACTTTATCTTTTGTTACTAGGATTTTCTAGAGAATGTTGTTTCTGTTTATCCCATCTATGGAAAATACTAAAAATTCTCCAAGAATAGTTACGATTTTTTTTTAAATTTCTACTCCCATGTTTTTTTTTTCTATTCCCTTTTCGAAAGCTTGCCCACACAAAAAAAAAAATCTAACCCTTCAATTTAAACTAATATACTTATGGTTTGTAATATGTGACTTACTTGTGTTATAGAAGGGCTGGCGTGACTAATTAGAGGGCTGAACAATCTACTGTTAGATTAACTTATAGATAAGAAAAGTTACAGTCACCAAAATAATGTGCATGGATATCTCATGCAATTCACTCTGTTTAATATCCTTTTGGGATACGAATCAAAAGAAAGTTAAATTATGACTAAGTTCAGATGCTAAAATAAATCAGACGTGGTCTGGTTATGAAATCTATCATGGAAAATCTATACATATAAAGAAGAACATACTCCTTTCTCATGAAGCCACCTCATCATTGAATATCTGAAATTGTGACACCTGTCTTTTTTTAGTTGCAAAATCGAAGTTTAAATAAACTCTTATGTTTCTTTATTTCGTGGACTATTACTCTAAATTCATGTCTGATCCATCTTTTTTCAGAGTTTTACATAGTGACCAACATAAAAAACCTTATCTCTTGCTCTGTCATTTTACCACTCTTGAGCTCTCGAGCCACAGCTTCTGTAACATCATCCGTTTTCTTATTAAATCTCTTAATCTTAGCATTTATGTCGAACCCTACTCATCCCACTCTCTCGCAATTAAACAGCGTCATTATCATTCTTTCAGCCTGAAAGAGTATTCTTATAACCGCAGATTAAGAAGAAGAGATGAAAGTTTCTTCAATCAAAAAGGCAAACGCTGTCATATAACAAACCAACGTCGGAAGTGGCCGCAACCATCCATCATGGGTACTCAGGTGGTTCCCGATATCATCCCGGTACAAGTCGGTAAGTAGCCAGGTTTGGATTCAGAAAGAAAAAGACAGCTCCCAAAAGACGATGGCTTCAGGCTGGGTTTGATCCTTTTGGTTTATCTAACCGGCAGAGTATCTCTAGATCGATATAGATTCTCTAGATAAGAATCTGGCTTAGAACTTAGCCAGCGACCTGATCACAACCCATAAGGAAGTGGTTTCCCCAAATCAACGTCATTTCAGCCCTACAATGAGTTGTTCACAATTCAGAGATTCAAGGAATGCAAGCTGATTAATGGACGATGGGCTATGTTCGTCACTCTCAGCCCTCTTTCGTCAAATGGGTCAGGGGGTACAGCCTTTCTTCCTCTCACTGCTGGAAAAATCCCTTAATTTTGCATTTGTGTTGACTGTTTGAGATTCTTAATGCAATACCAAAATTTTCAGGTGGAGCTGGTAGATGGATCGTCATACTTGGGACAGCCACTGCCGACGTTGATATGGATCATGGTGTTAGTGATTGGCTACATCGTTCGAACACAATGCCGATCTTGAGTAAGAGAAGCGTTTGTACCCATCAATGGACTCTAGAATCATATCAAACGTAACTGGTGAAATCTGTTGAGAAAAAAACACTTAATTGAGCTTTCAGCCTTCCACCTTCAGCTTCTTCTCCATTCCTTTTTGAGAAATATATAACTCCTAATGACAAAATATACTTCATCTGGCTTCGCTGAAATCATTTACCTTTCACTTTAGAGCACCCAAAAACCATTTCACATGAATGCATATACGACCACATAAACCAACAATCAAGTAAGCTTTTTCTTGGTCAAAAACTAAGATTATTTGGTCATTGACTGTAAAAACGTGATTCAAAAGTCATTGTGATATTATCATGTTGGTTAGTTTGATTTATTGGCACTGCACATATAGATGAATACTTAAGGAAAAAGAAAAACAAAGAATGCAGTGGAGTGATAGAGAGAAGAGAGAGAGGTGTGTGCTGCTTTAAGAACACTTATTTGACTTACCCGATGTGTAGAATCCAAACCTCGAAGTATTTGCTTACCTTCAACTGTCCATTTGAAAGAGTTTATTACCAAATAAAAAACATATGCCGGCCACCATATCAATATTGTAGTTTACTGCTTCTATAACAGTTCTCATATAATTCATTTTCTATCTTTCTAAATTCGTAAAAACATTTTGGCAATATGATGACTCTTTGACAAATAAAATACGAGCTCTATATTTTTTTTGTTGTATCATGCTTCAATCTATGTTACCAAAAAATCAATATTTATGTGTATGTTGATAACACCATATTTAATCCCACTCTATCAAATATAATATAACTCGAGTTTGAATATATATTTTCGCATTCAGTATCTATAATACTCATTTTCAACACTCAAATATGTTACACTTTTAATACTTAAAATATATTATTTTTTGAAAATATTCCTTTGACATTCATTATTTAGAATTTAATAATCAAAATATCTTATTTGTTGAAAATATTCCTTGACATTCATTATTTGTACTGTAATACTCTTTTTAAACTTTTAATATATTACAATTTTAAAATAAGAAAATATCTTTTTGTACATTGCAAAATTTTCAAGAATAGTATATTCTATATTTCGAGGAAAAAAATTAAAACGTATATCATACAAAATGAAAATTAAGTGTCAAAAGAGAATAATTAATAAACATAAACAAAATATTATAATATAACAAAATTGAAAATAACCAATGTAACCTCTATCTGTTAGAAGTGCTTAACGAAGTGGTTGGATAAGAGGTGATCAGACGTATCATTCCACTCGACAAATTGCTTAAAAAGTGAAATAAATTATATTATGTGGGTATCTATCAACATTTCAATTTTTAACAAAAAAATCAAAATATATGTTGGAAAAAACATACTAGAGATATAACAAGCATCATTTTTAAAATATCATTGTTACCCAAAATAGATAATATGTAAAAATATATAGTTCTTATTTGTAGAATTTAAAGTACATATATAATTGTAATATTTTATATTATAATTGTAAGCTTTTCATATAATAAAACACAACAAATCCTACATATTGAAAATAGAGATTACTTTCAATTTAAAGTAAGCTATCATTTTAAGAGATTCAATAGAATTGATAATATATTATGTAATTTTTTCAATTACTAACCCGTCCGTAGGGCGGATCAAACCCTAATGTGTTATAAATTTAAGGGATGACTGCCTAAAACCCCCTGTAAACACCACAACCCTATCTATTCCCACCTATACTAACCAGCTCATGACCAAACCACCCACAGATATAAAATCTCTTTACAACTCTCCCCATTCTTTTTTTGCTCTGCTCAAATCCACCTTTCTAATCCAATTTCGAAAAATAAATTATTGATTTGCAAATTGCGTTTTATGAACTGCGATTCCCCATTATAACCAAAATCCGACCCAGCTCAATAAAAAAAAATCAATTTGGGGGCAAATTAAAAATTTGGTTGACTTCATATTTCTTTCTCACATACGACAGAGACGAGAACGAACAGAGAGAAACGAGAGCAGAGAGAAACGAGAGCAGAGAGTAACGACGTGAGAGAGAAGACATAAGCTTACGAGAGAACGATGAGCTGCTGTGATTTCAATTCTGTCATCTCTGTCAAATAAAATCAATTTAAACTCTAATATAATCTTTCAGTTCTTTCATCGGTAATCAACTATAATGGCCACATTATACATGCATATATGTATGTATATATATTCTTGTACAATACGTAAGAGCTGGCGACCTTGTCATATTTCTCATGATAAAGAAATAAAGAGAAATTTATGAACACAACCAAGTTTGATGGTCACCGTTTTTTCTCCTTGAAACACTTGCAGGTTATAATGGCGGAGGCACCGTTCTCTGCTTTATGGTATACACCTATATATATATATATTTGTTTATTAAACACAGAAACATTAAGTCTATAACGTAGCTTAGTGGAAGGGAAACTGACCTATTTTGTTATGCATTTTGTTTTTTTTTTTTTGCTAAGTAAAGGCAAAACCGTGAATATATCATCTTCTTCCTTTAGATATCGGTCAGAGTTTCTGCAATTTTCATCGTCTTATTCAGTACAGATCTTCACGACTCAATGAAAGCTTGTGTTTTTCTTATAATTTTCTCCTTAAACAGCTAATCTCACATCAAGAAATAGATTCCAATTATTTAAATTATTTTCTCATTCTCGTCTCTCCCTCTCTGCTCTCGTCTCTAGTCTCTCCCTCTCTGCTCTCGTTTCTCTCTATATGCTCTCTGTCTCTCTATATTTATGTCTGTTCTAGTCATTGCGTATTGTGAAGAAGAGACTAACTCAACCCAGAATCCAAATTGATTTCTTTTTTTAGTGAGTCGGGTCAGATGTTTATGTGTCGGGTCGGATTTTGGTTAATGGGGAATAACAGTTTTCAAAACGCGATTTACAAATCTATAATTTAGTTTTCTAAATTGGATTAGAAAGGTGGATCCGAGCAGAGCAAAAAAGAATGGGGGGGAGTTGCAAAGAGATTTTATATGTGTGGGTGGTTTGGTCATGAGCTGGATAGTATAGGTGGGAATAGATAGGGTTGTGGTTTTTACAGGGGGTTTTAGGCAGTCATCCCTAAATTTAATGTTCTTTCATTTTGATCAAATTAACATTTACTGCTCTCTTTTTGTAACTGACATTTACTATTCTTTCGGTTACATGTAATGGAGAAAAGGCCTGCTTCTTTAAAAATAACCGAGTTTGTGTTGGAGTTATGCAAGTATTTTAAGCCACGAGGATCAACCATTCTTCCATCATTGAACCAAATATAAGTACTTGACTAAATTAATTCGTAAACTTATTACATTTACGTGGCTGCTAATAGGTGTATTACATACCTCGAGGAAGAAAAACAGGTAAAATACTCTACTCATGGAATCAATACACCACGCCCTGCAGGTTATACTCAAGGAGTCAAAAGTCTGGCCTGGTGATAAAACTCCCAAGATTGAATCAATCAGAACCCCCTTTTAATGTTAATATCATTTATTTTACTGGTGACAATGTATATATATATATATATATATATATATATATATATATTAATAGAATCTATTTGTTTGTTTGTTGGGATAAACTTGAAGTTGGCTTAAGATGGAAGTTATCCTAATCCTATGAAGTTTATGATTATTGAAAGAATTAGGAAAATATATAAAGTGTGATTACTATTCGGTTTAGGAGTTATGTATTCCTATATATGGAGTTGAAAGTTGTGTTGAATCACTAACGGATTGTGTGAGTGATTGAGTCTTAATTAGTTTTTTAGTTACTTTTCTAAAGCAATACAAAAGTGTTATTTGAATAAGAGATCTTTATTTCTATAGTTGGTATCAGAGCCTTTTAGCAAAATCAATAGCTGTGAGAGAAAGAAACTTCGAAGGAAACAAACATTTCGGACGTGAAAGATGAACACGAGATAAGCACAAAAGGAACTGGACCCTCATCCATTAAATTTCCAATGCTTAACTCTACTAATTACACGGTTTGGGCTATGATGATGAAAATTACTCTTAAGGTCAACAAAGTCTGGGAAATAATTGATCCTGGAAGCAAACACGAAGAGAAGAATGATCTGGCGATTGCTTTGATCATTCAATCGATACCCGAACCTTTGACACTACAAATAGGAAATCTCAATACAGCCAAGGTAGTTTTGGACGCAATTCAAGAAATACACGTTGGACCCAAGAGAGTATGAGAAGCTCAACTACAGACACTTATGAAAAATTTCAACAAACTCAAGATGAAAGAAAAAGATAGCATCGATACCTTCATCGGCAAGCTTACCGAAATCTCATTAAAGTCAGCTTCTCTGGAAGATATCATAGAAGAACCAAAAATCGTGCAGATATTCTTGAAAAGCCTACCAAGCAAGAAGTTCATCCATATGGTTGCATCCCTAGAACAGATGTTGGATCTTAATACAACAAGCTTCAAAGATGTAGTTGGAAGATTAAAGGCTCATGAAGAAAGAATACGTGAAGGAGAGGAAGAACAAAGTGGTGATTATGGGAAACTAATGTACGCTAATAGTGATTCCCAGCAAGATAGCTACGGTTACGGTAGAGGAAGAGGACGTGGTGGACGAGGAAACTTGAGAGGTGGAAGAGGCCGAGAACGTGATGGAGGTTTCTACTTGCAGAAAGAAGCCTACAAGCAAGGTAAGTACGGAAGCAAACAAAAGAGCCATATTACGTGTTTCTCTTGTGATAAGACCGACCACTACGCCTCAGTGTTCTAATGCGAAGCTTAAGCTCCAAGAAACAGTTGAGAAAAGGGAAGATGATACACATGAAGCGGATAATCTGATGATGCATGAAGTTGTTTATTTAAATGAGCAATAGGTAAAGCCTACCAACTTCGAAGTCGAGTATAGTATGGAGAAACTATTGTATCTCGACAACGGAGCAAGCAACGATATAAGTGGCAATCGTTTGTTCTTCTACAAACTCGATGAAGGTGTGACCAAAATTGTTCATTTTGGAGATGACTCACGTATAGAGATAAAGGGAAAATGTTCTAAAAGGTTTATATTGAAAAGAAGGGACAAGAAGGTTCTAAGAAATGTTTACTATATACCGGGTCTGAGAAGCAACATACTAAGTTTGGGACAAGCCACCGAAGCAGGGTGTTAAGTAAACATGAAAGACGATGTTCTAAATTTGCTTGATTGGACGGGACAACTAATGATCAAGTGTACAAGATCAAAGAACCAATTGAATAAAGTTGTTCTACAAGCCGATGTTATTCAGTGTCTACAAATCACGGCAACTTCCGAGTCTTCTAAATGGCATGCACAATTGGGTCATCTAAACAACGAGACGATGAAGATATGATGAATAAAGGTTTAGTTGTTGGGATACCTAACATAGCAATACAGAAGGAGACCTACGTACTGTGTCTACTCGGGGAAAAAACTAGGAAATCGTTTCCACAGTCAACGTCATACAGAGTAACACAACCCCTTGAACTTATTCATGGAGATCTATGCAGACCGATTACTCCTCCCACACCAGGAGGGAAACATTATGTTTTCGTTCTGATCGATGACTTCTCAAGATATATGTGGACAGTATTTCTAAGAGTGAGGCCTTTGAAAAATTCAAAGCTTTCAAGAAACTTGTTGAGCGAGAAACAAAAGAGATGGTGAAAACATTCAGACCTGAAAGAGGTGCTGAATTTCTTCCCCAAGAATTTACGGACTACTGTGACAAGAATGGCATCAACATGCACTTGACAGAACCTTACTCACCTCAGCAGAACGGAGTCGTAGAATGTTGAAACCACACCTTATTCGAGATGACTAGAAGCTTGCTAAAACATATGAATATGCCAAATATGTTATGGGGGAGAAGCAGCGAGGCACGCTACATATTTGATCAATCAAATAGCAACGAGATCTCTGGCTGAACAAACACCGTATGAAGCCTGACGAAGCAGACGTCCAAACATCGAGCATCTCAAGGTTTTTGGTTGTGTTTATTATGCAAAAACAGAGGCCGTCGGAAGGAAGAAGCTTGATGATAGGTCGAGAGTCTTGGTGCATTTAGGGATAGAACCTGGTACGAAAGCATATCACTTGTATGATCCCTCTCGTGA
This sequence comes from Eruca vesicaria subsp. sativa, assembly GCA_932364175.1. Lineage (NCBI taxonomy): Eukaryota > Viridiplantae > Streptophyta > Magnoliopsida > Brassicales > Brassicaceae > Eruca > Eruca vesicaria. The sequence continues at coordinate 77,459 of CAKOAT010191821.1, read as the reverse complement.
GAAGATCATTATAAGTTAAGATGTATACTTTGATGAAGATAAACAATGGAGTTGGAACCTGCAGAAGACAAATAATGATGATCTTTCAGGTTCGTTTGAAGTTGAGTTGATACCTTTGGAAGGTAATGATGAAAATCAGTTCGAAGTTCCATTGAATAACGAGTTGGGAGAATCTATAAACGAAAAAGAAAACGATGCTGATGGAAACGCAGAGGAAGAAGAGCCTCCAGCTCACGTAATAAGATCATCAAGAGTTAGCACAAAACCGTCTTATCTAGATGATTATATCTTACTTGTGGAGGTAGAAAGCGAAAGTCTACTAATGGTCATTAACAATGAGCCATGGGACTACAATGAAGACAAAGGATTACAAGTTTTGGTTGACGCATGTAAAGAAGAGTTATGTTCAATTGAGAAGAACAACACTTGGATCCTTGTTGACTTACCAAGAGGTTTCAAGCCTATCGGGTTGAAGTGGGTATTTGAAATAAAAAGGAATGCGGATGGAAGCATCAGAAAGTACAAAACACGCCTAGTAGCAAAAGGATATGTACAAAGACATGGGATTGATTACGAGGAGGTCTTCGCTCCAGTCGCCCGTGTCGAGACAATAAAGATGGCTATTGCACCTGCTGCATCGAAAGGTTGGGAAATACATCATCTGGATGTTGAAACCGCCTTCTTACCTGGAGAAATTAAAGAAGAAGTCTATGTTAGTCAACCTAAGGGAATTGAGATAAAAGGAAAAGAAGATAAAGTTTATAAGCTAAAAAAATCTCTTTATGGTTTAAAACAGGCTCCTAGGGCATGAAATGTTAAGCTCAGCCTTATACTACAAAATCCTCGTTTTACCAGATGCTCTAAAGAACCATCACTTTACAGAAAAGAAGAGAAAAAGGGTCTACTTGTCGTATGCGTGCATGTCGGCGATCTCCTCATCACTGGCTCGAGTTTACAGTCGATCATGGAATTCAAACAGGAGATGAGTAATAAGTTTGAGATGAGTGATCTAGGTAAATTGACATACTATTTAGGGATCGAAGTTTGCCACAATGGTGGGAGTATTGTGTTATTACAAGACAAATATGCAAGAAAGATTCTCGAAGACACCGGTATGCATCAATGCAATCTTGCTCATATACCTATGGACGTGAACTTGAAATTGTCAAAATAAACTCAAGAAAGAAGCATAGCTGAGAGGGAGTATAGGAGTATAGGGTGTCTCGTTACCTGCTACATACACACCCTGATCTTTCTTATATTGTCGGTGTACTAAGATATATGCAAGATCCTAAAGAATCTCATTGAGCAGCACTGAAACATGTATTGAGATATTTGCGTGGGACTACATCGTTCGAACTTCGGTTTGAGAGGTCAACCACTACAAGAAAACAGTCAAATACCGAGGATCATTTTCATCGGAATTTCGTCGGAATACACGTATCCCAAAGAAATTCCAAGGAAAAAGGTCCTTAGAAAAATCTCGTCGGAAAAAATATATCATCGGAATTTCGTTAGAGACACCGAGAAAATACCGACGACTTCCGATGGACACAAAATCCGACAAAATTCCGAGGAACAGTATCCATCGGAACTTTAACCAACGGAAAAGGTCCGTCGGAAGTTTCTTCCCCTCGAAAATTATCATTTACCATCTGCTCAGTACCTACACCAAAATCTACATCCGTTCTAATTGGTTCTTCTAACCTATCCGCTGTCTGAGGTTCGCTAGTACTACCATATTCATAATCAGTTTCCCCGTGATGATACCAAATTTTGTAACTTCGTGTAAAACCGTTCAAATATAGGTGAGTCCAAACATCCCACTCTTTTATAACCTTTCTATTTTTACAAGTAGAGCAAGGAAATCTTAACATACCCGTTTTTGTTTCCGGTTGTCGTTGAACTACCGCCATGAATTCCCTAATACCTTTTAGGTATCCTTTCGTAAGTAATTTCATGTCATGATCCAAATGAGGTCGATCCATCCACGAATGATAATATTTTGAAGAAGACATGTTTTTTTATGAACCAGATTCGTGTAAATAGTAAGTGAGAGGATGAGAATATTGAGTGAAGGAAAGAGGATGAGGGGTGCTTGTATTTATAGATGAAATATTTCTGACAATTCCGAGGAAATTCCGACGGAAATATAATATTCATCGGAATTTCCTCGGAATATTTAAAATTATCCAACGGCTATACAACGGTTATAAATATCCGTCGGAATTTCGTACGAGTATTCCGATGAAATTCCGATGGAAAATAATATTCGTCGGAATATTTAAACTTTCCCAACGGCTCGATAACATCTATAATTAACCCTCGGAATGTCGTTGGTATATTCCGACGGAATGTTGTTTCCTCGAAATAACGTCGGATTATTCCGACAAATTTCCTTTCCTAAGAATTTCGTCGGAATATTCCGACGAAATTCCGAGAAAACATAAAAATTGTGTTTCCTTGGAATCTCGTCGGAATTGCATCCGTATATTCCGAGGATATTTCTTTCCGTCGGAATTTTCTTCGGAATATGCCATGTTTTCTTGTAGTGAACGAAGCATGAACTAATTGGTTTCAGGGATAGTTCACACAATGTTGACATTGATGATGGCAAAAACACGACTGGACATATATTTTATCTTAATAGAAGTCCGATAATTTGGTGCTCTCAGAAACAATAGATCGTAGCGTTATCATCGTGTGAAGCTGAGTTGATAGCCACAACGGAGGCTGTAAAGCAAGCTATTTGGCTCCAAGAACTCTTGAGTGAAGTCATAGGTGAAATATGTAAGATGGTGACGATTAAAGTTGGCAACCAGTCTACAATTGCTCTCGCAAGAAATCCGGTGTTTCATGGTCGAAGTAATACATACATAGAAGATTTCATTTTATACGAGAGTGTTGAAAATGAACAAGTTGAAGTGGAACATGTTCCTGGTAATGAGCAAAAGGCTGATATATTGACTAAGGCACTTGGCCGAGTTAGGTTCGCAGAGATGAGGATGCTGATCGGAGTTTAAAGTGTGAAAGAAGAAGACTTCAAGATTAAAAGAGAAAATGTTGGAATAAACTTGAAGTTAGCTTAGGATGTAAGTTATCCTAATCCTATGAAGTTTATGATTATCAAAAGGATTAGAAAAATGTATGAAGTGTGATTACTTTTAGGTTTAGAATTTATCTATTCATATATATGGAATTGGAAGTTGTGTTGAATCACTAAGGGATTGTGTGAGGGATTGAGTCTTAGTTTTTGGGTTACTTTTCTAAGGCAATACAAAAGTTTTATTTGAATACGAGATTTTGATTTCTATATTGTGTACTGTTCATTAATCTTAGAATTATCAAAATATTAATATAAGAAAATTTGAAAAATGTTATGGAAAACGTTTTTTTTTTCTTTTCTAAACATGTTATGGAAAACTTACACGTGTCTATTTGTTTATGATCCGTGCTCTTCTCCATATCATCTCCACCATCGGTCATTCAAGTCTGATATTCCTAAAATGATAGAATTCTTCTTGGTTAAAGTCAATTTATATATCCTTCCACGAAGCTAATTATCGTAACTCCTTCTGCAATGTGCAAAAACCAGTCACCAGATGAACAAAGAAGACCAACATAAAACGCTGTTAACAGGCCCAGCCCAGGGCACAGACAAAAGAAGCCTTTGCTTAGGGCCCAAAACATTTTGAAGCCAATTTAGACTGAAATCTAAAAAAATAAGGAAACAATTTTTTTTTTACAAAGGAAAAGGGCCCAATTTTTTAATTGGAATGAGGCATTTGGTGGGAATGGGCCGGTCCTGGCTGTTAAGCTAGAAGTATTATGTGCCAAAAAAAAGCTAGAAGAATTATGATACATATAATTAACCATTAAAAATTACAATATAAAATAGCGAGAATTAGCGCAATACCCATAAACCAAGTCAATATTAGGCGATTGTCCTTTGATTGACGTTTTCGGCGCAAAGTATACAATCCGACATAGAAATGCCGAAAAAGCCTCTTCTTGCGTGAGTGGACTTCCGGCGCTTATGTCAGTCGGCTGACAAATATATCTACACGCCGAATCCTAAGTTACTTTTCCTAAACCTACCATGACAGCTACGAGGCTTCTCCTCCACTCGTTATCTTCCTTACTCGTTCTATTAGTTTAGGCTCTACAATGGGTACGACCTCGAGAATGATGATTGTATGAAATACTAAGATAATTTGAAGATAAAAGTTCTTATAGAGTGCAAAACCTTTTGTTAATAAGAAGAGAGAAGTTTGTAGGAGATAAAGGGAGAGAACGAAAGCTGTGATTTAGGGTTAGAAGAGCAAAGACTGGATACACAGAAATCGTTGTCACTCGGGGTAATCGGTAAAAATAACGATCCTTGGTAGCATTGTATCCTTTGATTGTACTTGTGAATATGTTTATTAACGGGTGAACTTATCGTTAACAGGTACAGATTTGAAGATGAGTCATCTGGTTCGACTTGTTGTGGGAGACTGGGAAAGAGGCGCTCAAAATGCATGAAAGTTTAATGTCGACAATACCATGGTGAAACACGATGTGTTACTGAAAGAAAACGAAAGCTACGTTAATCTCATGGGGATGGTGAGAGAGAAATACAAGCTACAACAGCTTATGTGGCCAACTGAGCTGGTGCTACTGACGTATGATTTTCCAGACATATCTAAAGAGGCAGATGAATACTCACCCCCACCTGTTGAAATAAAAGAGGATGGGGATGTGGAGTTGTTCATGGCCGTAAGACTGGACCATGTCTGGCTTGATATGTATGTCACATTCGGGGAAGAAGGTGTTGACCGCTACAGGATACAGAGGGTTGAGGAAGATGGGGTTAATGCCTCGCAACAGCCACTGATTGGTGAAGGACTTGTTCGACTTGAAGGTATAATTATTTTAGTAACGGTTAAATTTATTTTTAATCGATACAAGTGATTGTAACAGGTAAGCTACAATGTTTGAATGAACACAGATCTAAGAGCAAGGGGTTACATGGTGGTGTACGAGGGCCGTAGGACCATCTATATGCACAAATCTACTTTAAAAAAAAATAGGGTTAAGTTAGATAGTGACAATCAAATGTGTATGTAACGGTAAACTTCAAATGTAACCGCAAAATGTAATTGTATACATACCCGAGACGCATTACATTCCGCTGTAGGCCTTCAAACAATTGGGCGATATTGGGTAGAATGCGGAAGCCCACATTCACTTTGGGGTCTAACTGAAAGTCCCGGTAAGCTGTTGATGCTACCTTTGAACGCTTGCTTCTACGAGTATCAGGGTTGTCGTTATTTTCAGGTATGGAGGGGAGAACATATCCCAACGGTTTTGGATCAAGAAGCGGAAGAGCTGCTTCTTCTTGGGTAAGGCCAATCGAGAAAGAAGGTGCTTCTATCCCAGACTGTATGGGAGGTAACAGTAGATAAATCACTTGTTAGAGGGTTAGTAGAGGTCAATGATGTGTCTTATAACATAAGCAGGAAATGTTTGGGAAAAATTATGGGTTTGGTACCGCCAAGTTGTTGTCGCTTGAGGTTTGCATATGACGATTCGAAGGTGAGACATTGTCATCTTCCTGCTGTATGACAATTTTAAAAAATGGTAATTAATTATTTTTAATTTAACGGATAAGGTAAGATTTAGATGTCAAAACATTTGTTAGCAATTAAAAGCAAGATTTTTTAAGTAACCTAGTGAGATAGGATCTCTGTCCTCTCATTGTCTGGAGGGAGTTGTGCTGCTGAGTTTGGTAAAACAACGTCTTCTTGAGCATTGGACTGAGTCAAATTGAAAGCAAAGAAATGTTAGTGTAAATAGGGAAATTAATTATGTGTAGTTTAAAAGAAATCTTAGTGAGCTTACCTCCTCATTGTTGGAGGATGCCTGAATCTCATCTAGAATCCGCCTGATAGGGTCGTCCTCCTTAGGCTCCGATCCTTCAGAAGACGTTTCCTGATCACCTCCAGCATGAGATGCTTCCGCATTGTCCTTGTCCTTTTCCATGGTGCGAGTTGGTAAATCCTTTGGGGGGGGGATATCGTGTTCAGTTTGAATTGATGAGGAAGACTTTCCCAAAAACTCAATGATGGCCCTGATGACTCCCTTCTCCAATGATTGCATGTAGTTGATAACAGCACTGTTAAGTCTCCCCTCAACTCCCACAAGACTAACGGCATCCTTCTTCTCAACAGCGTCTGCAATTTTATACTCCATACCAACGATGTCGCCACATAACTTCCCAAAAATTAGATTTGCTAGAGGTTCAATCATGCCTAGACCAATACCAGCAGACTCAGATGTCTCCCCCAAAGTTTCTTTGTCATGTCTATCCTTGGCCTCCTTTTCCCTTTGCTTGTCAAGCTTTGGTCTTGAATGGTCACCGGAGGAAATTCCACCACGAAACATATCATTGTTGAAAAAAAATTCATCATTAATGAGCTTAACAAGCGTGTCCACAGCAGGGTCCTCGCATTCATCAACCCAAATAAAGTCATGCTGAGAAAGCCACTCCTCATCTGGGTCATTAAGAATGGATCAAACAGGCACCTGCAATTATGTGTTATCACAGACGGTGACGGTTAACTTTTATAATAACGACTAACTGTAATTATAATTGGAAAGTCTAAACGGAAAAATATGCATGTGATCTAATAATTAAAAATAGAGTAGAGATAAAACTGAGGGTTTCGCTTAAGCAGCGTTTAGTGTTCTTAAGTCTGATTGATAGGTCTAGGGGAACAAATTCAAGCATGAGAGTGAGACAGTGTTACTTACGCTAGTGGATGTTAACTATTTGGTTATCACTTAGTAATGCCGGTGGCTGTTAATATATGTTAATAAGTAATTATGAGCCAGATGGATGTCAAACCTGGCATTCCGCGTTAAGGTCCCTCCTCAGCAGGGATCTCGCTCTCACTCTCAGACTCAACAACAATAACAGGGGCACTGGTGATGACTTCTTCTTTCAAAGCAGGGACAGCAGTAATCATGACAAGTTGAATAGCTTCAACATAACCTCTTAATGCAAAAGAGTCTTGAGCGAGGGCAAGTGCATCCTTCTTAAGTAAGGTTGATGTTACAAGATGAAAAGAAATCCGCCCCCATGGATAAGCAATAAACTCATCAATATCCCTAATTAACTCGACATGTTCAGGAACAATTTTCGGAGAGTGAGAAGATGGAAATAGGACTGAAGCAGTAATTGCTAAACAAGCAAATTTTATCCTAGTGTTTATATCCTTCACCTTGCGGGTCTTGAGCATGTCAATAACAGTATCCACAGAACACGATTTAAGAGAGCCAAACAACTCGTTCCAATATAGTTTCTCTTTGAGAGGATTCTTTCTTCTTTTCTGTGTCTGATTAGGAATCCTGTTGCAGTTAAGACCAGTAACAATAGCAAACTCCCTAAGAGAGATTTTGATTGGTCTTCCAGCGAAAACCAACCATATCTCGTACTTCTTCTTCATATTCAGCATCCCCACCAAAATGAAATGACCAAAAGCACCAGAAAAAGATGGATCTCTAAAGAGAGAACTTTTGAAAACTGAGAATTTTTGAAAAACTCCATCTCTTCCTCGTCTAGGGATTCAATAAGCGACTCTGTTCTTCGAGTCATGTGATACGAGTTGACTCATTCACCGATCGGTTCATCACCACAGGAGAATATACGGAGAGGAAGTATCAGATCTTCCATTGCACACTCGAAAAGAAACAAAGGAATTAAACAGTTGTTATCGTTTGAGATTTACAGTTTCTTTTGTACAAGTAAAAAGAAGAAACTGAAAAATCAGTTTCGTGTTGGGAAATAAAAGAAATTATTTGAGAAAAATGATGAACTTAATTTAAAATTCGAAATTGGACGGTTGAAACATAAATATGATTTATGGTTACAAGGAAAGTTGCATGCTACGAAGCAGGCGTGGGTCTACGGCCACAGGACTTCGGGCTTAGGGAGAGAGAGAAGGAAGGGCAATTTCGTCATACAAAATGATTCAGTCCCATCGTGTGTAAACCGCTAATTAAAGGGGACGGTTTAGGGTGTATTGGCAAATCTATTCTATTAAAACACAAGTGTGACCTATTGATAAAAGTAGAGTCCAATTAATTATGTCAACTAAATGCACTTTTTCATATTCACCGTATTATTTTTGGAATGTAACTACCCCATCATTCCCCCTAACTATCGGCACCCACACTTATAACTGCATATTATTATTTATTAAAACTAATCCAACATTAAACATGAATTAACTCATGCAGTTACGTGTTACTTCCCCTTTCACAATTTGTTTCCTAACAAATACACCATTGGATTAGGCATGGGCATTTTATCCGGACTCGAAAACCCGAACCGGAACCGACCGAAAATACCCGACCCGAAAATTTATAAGTACCTATTGGGTCTAAATTTCTTTTACCCGAATAGACCCGGACCCGAAAAGAAACGACCCGAATAGACCCGGACCCGAAAAGAACCGACCCGAATAGACCCGACCCGATAAGAACCGATTTGTACCCGACTTATAAACATCTATATCCAAAACTATTATTTTTGTGTTATGTTTTATATATCTATACTATTTTATAATTTAGTTGAAATATCTTTTGTTAACAATATTTATTATTATTTGTAATATTTTTAAGTAATATAAAGTTTTAAAATGTAAAATTTAGAGTTTAAAATGTTTTCTTTAATTATTAATAGTTTAATTTAATTTATTTTATAAAATTTTAGATATATATGAAAAATATTGACTGAATTTGAGTGAGTTTGGACATGTTATGTAGTTTTTAGATTCTAACTACCCGAACCCGATCCGGACCCGATATGGATCCGAAAATTACGGGTATTTTACAGGTATTAGAATTATAGACCCGAACCGACCCGGACCCAGCAAGACCCGACCTGGAACCGACCTGAAAAATCATAGGTACCCATATGGGTTTAAATTTCCAAGACCCAAAAGACGCAGACCCGACATGACCCGACCCGAACCCGACCCGAGGACTCGGATGCCCAGGCCTACATTGGATAACTGAGTGTATATATATATATATATATATATATATATATATTATCAAATCCACGATCATATACACAATTTCATAACTAATCGTAAAGCTATGTCACAACTCTGACCACTATTAAAAAGCCTAACTCACTATGCCACGTTTCAATATAATAGATTTTGTAACCATTCTTTGTTTCCAAAATAATCATAACCAATAAAATACTATAGTTTTTTTTTAACAAAAAAAATAACAGGAACTTTGACAATGATAAATTTTATCCTCTCTTTCAAATTCAGTCACATATTAGTTTTTTTTTATTAATCTAGATACGATTATATTTTCTTATTAATGTAAATAGAATAGATATATTTATCTAATATTAATATAAATTAGTGGTAAAATGGGTTATTAGAAACATTTAATTTTAATAAGTAGACTTTTAACAGAATATATATTTATATAAACTCATTTAGTTTAATAGATTTTAAATAAGTTATTCGATTAAAAAATGAATATTATTAATTTTGGATCACTCTTAACTATTACCCATACTACTATGTGGTATATTACAACTTTTTCCATTGGACTTATTTTCAATATTTAATTGATTAAATATTATGTTAATAATACTAAATGATAAGAAAGGAATATTTGATTATTATATAAAACTGTCGACTTTCAGATTAGCGGCCCCCGGAAATTGTGGAAACATAAATAAAAGAGTAGACATTCAAATAATCGGTCCAACATTGGTATATAAAAAACGTACTTACAGAAAAATAAATGATTTTACATGTATAGGTCCAACATTTATTAATTTGAAAAAATAGACATTGGAATAATCGGTTAGACATAGTATTTAGAGAAATTTTCTAGGATGGACCTAAAAAAGTTTTTGTCACCAATATAGACTTTGAAAATCAAAATGACAAAATATACTTAAATGTTTTATAAAAAGTAAGTAATTAATATATATTTTTACTTCTTGGATTAACTAATCCTTGACCTTTTTGTTTAGAGTTGAGGAGTGGGTTTCGGGGAAAGAGTTTCTAATTTAAAAAAAAAATTAAAAAAGTTAAAATTTTCAAAAGAAAAAAATATTATTTTGATCCTTTTAATTTTTGAGATCTATTTTTGTGATAAAAACTTAAAAATTGTCTATTTGAGAGAATTGCCCTAACATGATTATTATTTAATAAAACAAATAACTATTTTGTATGTTGAATTCTTATCGAGTAACTTCCATTGTAAATTCTTAAATAGTTGGGACCATTTTTTAGATAACTAAAACTGTCAAATGGTTTTAATTCCATAACTCATGTTTCAAATTGAAACCAAAAACAAATAGCAGCACAAAAAAAATATAATTATACAAACACATAAACATATAAATTATATTAAATAAATATTTTCAAAACAAAAAATATACCCGCCCTCTTGAGGGCGGGTCAAAATCTAGTAATCTCTATAAAATAAAAACATTTCTGCAGGGGCACGAGTTAAGCTGTACTATTTTCTTAAAACTCGAATCATGCAACCATGGCGGAAGAAGACTCAAAAAACTCTCCGGACTTGGTCGCAGATCTTTACGACCGTAAGTTCTTCAAGGGAACCCCATCTAGTTTCACGATCGACGAACGTGAGATTCTTTGTCTTTTGATTTTGATTGTGGAAAGAAGTCGTGAGTTAGGGATTTGTAAAGAATGGCGGGAAACTGTTTTTGTGGAGACCGGGTGATTGTGGTTAAGTGATAAAGAGGCGAGCTGGGACACTAACATGTTTCAGTTTCGACCAAGAAACTAAATCACAATTATTTCTGGTAACCTAAATAGATATGAGGCTATGTTTAGGGTCCATTTGAATATCCGGAGAGAGCGTCTATCTGTAGATTGCACTTCTTTTTGGAGATTAGTCTGGTCTTTCCATGGATCTGAGATATCCCCGGTTAATAAAAAAAAAACTGTTTTGATGGATCATTCTAATCTAGTTTTTTTTTTTAGATGCAATCCAAATGAAGATTTAGGCAGAAACTTAGCAGGTTTACTTGTCGTATCTGTTGAAGAATCGACGATGATGGATGTTGATTTTCTTCGCGAGTTGTCTTTTGATGTTTTCCTCATCGTCTTATGTGAATTTCAGTCTTTAACTGAAACCTTTTGACTTCGATGACAGATTCCTCTATATTTATGGGTTTTATGAAACAAACAGAATTGGACCTTCAAAATATAATTGAAAATTTTACTAAAATTTTACTATATAAAATCTTATTAATAAAAATGATAAACTTTGTATATATACATAACTCGACCTTTATAAATCATTTTCTAGTACAAAATTTAACCTTAGCATATATATAGTAAATAGGGATCTGTGCGTTGCAAATGTTTTAATTTATACTTCAATTTCATAAAAACATAAAAATAAGATAATTTTATTGTAATTATAACATTTTTGCATATATTGTTTTAAGGATTAAAACATTTATTTTTTCACAGGAATTTTGGTTTATATTTATGTTTTAGTAATCATAGTGCACAAACAGTTATTAACAACCTTGTACTTAGGACTAGAGAATAAATCAGACTTAAATTTTTTAATTAAACTCAACTCTGAAAAAATATGAATCATAATAAAATACAATGAATCAGAAAATTGAATCAAGCCAATTGATTCAATGAGAATTTTATAAACATTTAATGCTCTTAATTTAATATTTGTGATAATTTTGTTTGTTATTCTTCTTGTTCATACATATTCTAATGTTTCCATGTTCATTTACTATAATTTTGTTTGCATGATCTATTCTTCCGTAAAGTATTTATAACCCATCATTATATATTTGTCTATATTTTCTCTTAAAATATAGATTCTATTTTTGAGAAGAGCATTTTCAATGTGTGAATTTTTATAGAGTGTTTCTACTTTTAAGGAAAACATAATTAATGATATTTTAGTCTTTATCTTTAGAGACCAAAGTAGCATATCAATATTTTTTCTATAAAAAAAAATTCTATTACAAAATCATACATTAGACAACTTCCAACTTTATGATATAATTTTTATATTTTAAAGGAAACAATATAAATGAATATATAGGAGATCTGGAAATGATTTAAGTTGTTTAACCAATCGAAAACATTAGATCGCCAATTTTTATCATGTAATTTAAAGGCAGTGAAACTATTAATACCTGCAGTTTGATACTATTTTGATTCTTGTAGCCACAAATATATAACATGATGAAAACTATGATTCTAAATATTGATTGTATGAATAGCTAATTAAGAAAAATACTTGGTAACTAAAGTTTTGTGGTGACTAAAGCTGAAGATAAATAGTAAACTGTATTAGAGTATGTTGTAAAAATATTCTAAAAATTTTATTTTCAAATAAATTCTAATATTTCTTTCTTAACATCCTCAAAAAATAGAATTATAAAATTAAAATTATTATCAAACGTTTTTATTAAATTAGTACAAAATTTATGATTTTTCTTAACACATATCATAATCTTAAATATTTATTATTGTGTGTCCTGATCATATTAACTAGAAACTGAAAAACCCAATGTTTGTATAAAGCTTTTAAGTTTATGATTATTAAAAAAAATAACTATCTAATAATAGTATATTTATAAGAAAATCACTATTAAATATTTATAATTAAAATATAATTTTGTAACTACTTTTGTTCATAAGAAAATTCTTTATCTTAAATCAGTGTCCACTGATTTTGTACTTATTTTAAACCCATATATTTTATTTAACCTTGAAAATAAGGTTCAATAAGAAAAAACAATACTACAATTAAAATAAATTTATAGATTTGTAATTATATTAAAAAAATATTTTTATTTAACCGTGCAAGTAAGATTATGTAAAAAGAACTAAGATTTTTTTTAAAAAAAAGTCTTTTTGGTTTAATATTTTAACATGAAAATAATATTAAATATTTATAAGGAAAAATAGTTTATAAATTATTTTTAAGAGTCAATTGGCTGAAAATACTAAAAGAAGTTGGATATTAAGAATTTGTCTAACACAGTAAAACTTTGAGGGAAAAGTGACAATGGAGTGAGCAATATGAAAGGAAAATGACACTGTCCAACAGTGTGTTACATCACTAAATATGGAAAATTGAATGTGTAGAGAGTGCAAATGCTCTATTGTTAATCTCTAAGGAAATTTATATTAAAATATTTGTTTGTATTTTGTAATTATCTTAAACCACCGCTTTTAGAAAGAAATAATATTATTAAAATTTCATTACAGTTTTCTGTTTAAGAATATTTAAAAAAGGGAAACAAATTTTTTTAATTCTTTTGGTTAATTTTTTAAAGAGAAATTGTTATTTGACACATGTCATAATAAAAATTTAATTTTGTAATTATGTGTTCATAAGAAAATATTTATCTTAAATTAGTGTCTACTGATTTTGTAATTATTTTAAACCCATATATTTTATTTGACTTTGAAAATAAGGTTCTATAAGAAAAGGAATACTACAATTAAAATAAAATTATAGAATTGTAATTATTGTAAAACCAATACGTTTATTATTTAACCTTGAAAGTAAGATTCTATAAAAGGAAATAAGAATTGTTTTTACAATTCTCTTTGGTTTAATATTTGTAAGAGTAAAAAAAATATTAAATATTTATATGAAAAAATATTCTTGTAAATATTTATAATTCGTAAAGAAATTTATTTTAAAATTTATTTTATAAAGGAAATAAGAATTGTTTTTACAATTCTCTTTGGTTTATTTTATAAAGGAAATAGAAATTTATTTTATAAAGGAAATAAGAATTGTTTTTACAATTCTCTTTGGTTTAATATTTGTAAGAGTAAAAAAATTATTAAATATTTATATGAAAAAATATTGTTGTAAATATTTATAATTCGTAAAGAAATTTATTTTAAAATATTTTTTTTTAAAAATAATTATCTTAACCCACACTCTTAAATAGAAATAATATTCTATTTACATGGAAATATTTTTTATTTACAGTTTTTCTTCTTAAGAGTTCTTTTTAAAAAAGGAAAATTAAAATTTTGAATTCTTTTGGTTTAAGGTTTTTAAAAGAAAACTGGTATTTAACATATGTCATTATCTTCAATATATATTGACATTTGTCGTGATCATGTTAATTAACAATTTTGAAAATCAAGCTTTATTTAATAAGATATACATATATGTTAAAATCCCTAATTATTAAATACAATAATAATACAAATAAGGAGCTACCTGAGAAGCGACATAATCAATCATTTAGCCAATTCGTAACATCAGACATATGTATGATTAATACTCTTCGGTAGTTGTGGATGAACATGGAAGAATTCCATAGGCTTAATCCAATTTATGGAAACCAGACCCCAAAGGCAAAGAGTTCCATCCTTGCACTCTGGAGCTTGAGGCACTGTCTTAAACTATGGAATGTATGCTATAACTGTCATTGTGTCAGTTTTTTGGCACGGATTGTAAGAATCGAATCTCCATGATTCAAGTTCCAGGAGTATGAATTAGTTTTTCAGCAGAACTAAAGAAGCAGTAAAATCTGAAGAGTATAGTTACTGATTTCTATATTTTACTTTTTAATGCCATTCCACTAATATACTAACAGCCTACTAATGACATAATACCAACCCCATAATCCACCGCTCTTGAACATGAAAACACTAATAACACAAATACTCGATAAAATCATTACTAAAATAATATATGAAAATATCAAAGCATATGAATATTCACTCATTCTTATATCAATTCAATCATGCTGCGAGACTTAAAAATTTCAATCCTAACAATTTTCGGTTAAAGCCCGAACAAATAAATTGTAACAAAACAAACGGTAAAATCCATCCATAAAACACCACAACGCATCATCACTGTTCCCGGCCCCGTGCATGAGCAGGGACTATGAACCTAGTTTGTCCTAATACAATATAAATTAGGAACATCGTAGGGTATTTTGTTTAAAAAAAACATCTTAGGATTATTGACTCCAAAGATTGTATATGAACTCAAACAAAGAACTCTCTTTATTAATGCCTAAGAAAATTTCTCAAAATTTAAGCTCTCTCAAACACAATCTCCAAAACTCATAAGCTATGCAACACTCTTGCATCTTCTTATATATAAATAATATTTGCTAAACTCATTAGAAACTAACTATCCTAATCCTAACTCAATTAGGACTGGTGTAACTTGAATCCCAAGTTAACTTCATGTTTATCTCCAACATTCTCCCTTTTGAATTTGAAATTAACTATGTCTTGAACTCTAATTAATTCTCTCATCTCCTTGAACTTAATTATTCCTAGTGCTTTTGTTAAAATGCCTGCTCTTTGGTTCACGCCTGGTACATGTTGGACCTCAACTTTGTCGTTCTCAAGCATTTCCTTATGAAATGATATCGTTTGTGAATATGATTGATGCATCCATGAAACACATGATTCTTCGTCAAGGTTTTCGCCGATTTGTTGTCAATACATATCATCATCTTCTTGCACGGCTTCATTTATCAGCAATAGTAGTCTTTCTCCTTCAGCTTCCGCTAAGCATATAGTCACTTAAGTAGCCTGGTGGTTTAAGAGACTCATGTGGATCTTCTCAGGATTGGTTCTTCGGTGATGTCTTCTTCTGATGGTGTGTAAGCAATATCGTCTACTTCATTATTTGTGTTTCCATTGGAGCCATTATGATCCCCTGTTTTTATTCATTGCTTTCATCACCACTTATACCTTGATTTCCGAATGTTCCGAGACTGGTTTTGAATTTTCCTGGTTCCTCAACTTCTTTTCTTGAGTTGTTCCACCTCCATGTCTTGTGTATCAAACACTACGTCACTACTCACTATTATTTTTCTGCTGGTTGGGTCGAACATTCTATGGGCTTTGGAGCCTGGCAGTCCCGAGTTGTACTAGGGTTCTTGATCTGTCATCCAGTTTCCCTAGGTGAGGTTCATCGAATTTTGTATACCTTATACATTCGAATACTCTAAGGTGCTTGACACTCGATTTCTTTTTCTTGAAAATTTTGTATGGTGTCTGTGAATCCAAAGTTCTTGTTCCAACCCTATCGATAAGAAAAGTAGCATGCCGTAAAGCCTCCCCCAAAGATAATTAGGCCCGTTCATATGACTTAGAATGCTCCTTGTCATCTCCAGTAAGGTTCTACTGCGTCTCTCTACAACTTCGTTCTGTTGCGGTGTATACAGAGCTGTTAGATGTCTTTGAATTCCAGACACTTCACAGAACTTTTGAAACTCGTGATTTCACGACCGATAGAGGTCTTGAACGTCTTGATGCTTGACTTTGCTTCTTGTTCGACTACTGCCTTACAGATTTTGAACTTGTCGAATGCATCTCTTTTCTCTCTTAGTAGAATGGTCCACATATAACGTGAATGATCATCCACAAGTACAAATATATATATATATATATATATATATATATATATATGATTCTTGCTGCAGTGGTGAGTGTAATGGGACCGCAAAGATCTCCGTGTATAAGTTCCAGTGGCTCTGCAGCTCGATAGTTGGTGGCTTGTGGAAAGATCTGTCTCGTTTGCTTGCGGGAGATTCACATGTTTACCTTTCTAGTTTGATCTTAGGAATACCATGAACCGGTTCCTTACGTATCATTAGCTTCACTGAATCAATTCCAATGTGACCCAACCGTGCATGCCATCTTGCTGAATCGTTTTGTACCTCCAACTTTAGGATTTTTTTGTCTCCTGTCTCCATATCAACCTTATAGAGACATTTCTTGGACCTGTTGGCTTTCACGATTAGGTTACCATCCTTATCATGCAATGCAAGGTAATTTTCTCTCATCCTTACGTTGCACCCAGCTTCCGTAGCTTGACAAAGACTAATAATGTTGCTTCTCAGAATTGGTAGAAAGTATACAACAGACAAGAGATTCTTCTCACCGGCTTGGCTGATAAATAAGATAAAACCTTTACCTCTGATATCTATTTGGGAATCATCACCAAACCTTACCTTCCCTGTAACAGTTTTGTCCATGCTCTTGAAGTAACTTTTATTACTTGTCATATGGTTGTTAGTACCATTGTCTAGGTACCAAATCTTATCTCCGTACATGCTTTACTCAAATTCCTTAGGCTTCACGTTTCTTTCATTAAGATAGACCACTTCATGCATCATCAAACCATCATCCTCTTGTGTCTCATCTTCTCTTGCTTCTTGAGCTTCTGCTAGCTTGAGAAATCTGTCTGGACACGATGCAGCGAAGTGCATTACCTTATCACACCTTAAACAAATTACTTTGGATGCATCTCTGCTATCCCAATATGAGCGACCTCATCCTCTTCCTTTATAGTAGCCACGACCACCTCGACTTCTTCCTCTGTAGCCGTTATAATACCCTTGATTTGACTGAGAATCCATTTTAGCGTACATCAATTTGGTTTTTTGATTGTCTTGGTTATCTTCTTCGTCCTCACAGATACGTTCCTAAAAGGTTTTTAAACGCCATATGATGTCTTCAAAGCTAGTCGTCTTGAGATCAAGATATTGTTCAAGTGATGCCACCATATGAAGATACTTCTTTCTAGGTAAACTCTTCAAGATTTTCTTCACAAGTTTGGTATCTTTCATATTCTCTCCTAACGCGGCTGACTTTGTTGATATTTCAGATAATTTACCAGCAAATTCGTTGTTACTCTTGTTTTGCTTCATCTTAAGGCGGTCAAACTCAGACATGAGAATTTGTAGTCTTGCTTTTCTTACTCTGTATGTGCCTAGATGGTGTGCCTTGATTGCATCCCAAATTTTCTTGGCAGTATCTAGCTCACCAACTTACATAATTAGGGTTTCGGGAATGGATTGAAACAAGAGCGCCGTTGCCATGGTTTTCTTCTTAGCTTCGCTTGACTCCGACTCCACGGCCTCCCATACCGCGTGAACTTTCAACAGAACTTTCATTCGAATAGCCCACACTGTATATGGTTAGTTGTGGTTAACAATGGCAGCTGATTGAGGATGGTCCTCCTCCCTTCTTCCGCCTTGGTTCCTGCGGTTACTATATATATCTCCCATGATCGATAATATCTGTTAGCTCTGATGCGAAATATTGACTCTCAAAGATTGTACATGAACTCAACAAACAGAGCTTTATTACTCCCTCCGTTTCAGAATACTTGTCATTCTAAGCTTAAATTTTTTGTCACAAATTAAGTGTCGTTTTAGAGTTTTGAGACAAAATTTATTAATTTTATATAATATTCAATTTTTCTATTGGTTGAAAAGTGGTTAGATGTATAGGTAATTGTGTTTTTATCTTGAAAATATGTAAAATTAAATATTTCCTTAATCTTTGTGCAAAAACTTAGAATGACAAATAAAGTGAAACGGAGGGAGTAATGGTTAAGAAACTTTCTCAAAAGTTCTCTCAAACACAATCTCTAAAACTCATAAGTTATGCAACACTATTGGATCTTCTTATATCTCTATAATATTATTTGAGAAGTCAGTTTCCTACGTGTCGTGTTCACGTTAACTCTCACGATGGTTGATTACATAGATATCCTTAATGATTTGTTAGATTTTAAGATTATTATTTTTTATTTATTTTTTTTTTTTACCTTTTTTCAAATAACATATACAATAAAAAGGAAATATTTCTAAAATTTTAAAACAAATTTTAAATATATGTATATAATATGACTTTATTGAAACGGAAAGTTCACAAAATAGCAATACCCCATTAATATATATTTTAAAATAACATAAAATATATTTTCAAAATAATAAAAAATATATATGTTCATGAACATCCAAAAACTTATCAGTTGCACTTTATTTTCTAATATTTTTTAGAAATCAACATATAATTTGATAAATATTATGAAAATACATGTATATTTAAGCGATAACTAAAACTAATTTGATTTGACTTAACTAAAATAAATAGTAAATAAATATTATGAAAATACATGTATATTTAAGTGATAAATAAAACTAATTTGATTTGACTTAACTAAAATAAAAATTAATTATTCTACAATTTTTATTTACAAATATATGATATTCAATATACTCACAAAATGAATGACTCGGCTAATCTAATTTATATTCAAAATTAATCAACTAACTACAATAAGAACATATAATTTTATAAGAATAATATTAATAATCTATTTAGTTTTATACATATAAACTAGAGGTTGACCCAAAGCATATTAAAAGAAAAAGAAAATATTAACCAATTACAATTTAATTCTTTTTAGAATTTATATATATGCATGCGACTTCAAGTTATTATCATTCTATTCATTTATGTAATTTTGAATTAAACACTTCAGCTTATTATTTATTTCATTTTAAGCAATATATATATATATATATTAAGTTATACATAATTTAACTATAATATAATTACATATCTAAGAATATATTTACATATATAAAGACAATAACCATCCGAAATGAAAATAAGAAAATTAATCAAAGTATTATTATATTTAGAATAAAAAATATTATAGCTGAATTCAAAAAAATAATTATTATCTAATATACCAAATTGATAACCAAACCGACTATTGATAAAAAAAATAATTAAACCGGTAATAATATATCCAAAGTCATATGTATAATTAGAATAATATAATATTTATTAATATAAATTATACATATAAATTGATTAAAAACTAAAACTATATAACCAATCAATTATTTATTTGATTTAAGCACAATATATATAGAGTTATACACAATTTAACTATCATATATTTACATATCTAAGAATATAGTTACATAAAGACAATAACCAACCGAAATGAAAATAAAGAAATTAATCAAAGTTTTATTATATTTAGAATAAAAGATATTATAGCTGAATTCGAAAAATAGATATTATCCAATATACCAAATTAAAAACCAAACCAACTATTGATCCGAAAAATAATTACACCGACAATAATATATCCAAAGTCATATGTATAATTAGAATAATATAATACTTATTAATATAAATTATACATATTAATTGATTCAAAACTAAAACTAAATACCAATCAATTATTATAAAATTTTATTTTTATGAATATTTATATCCGTGCATGAGCACGGGAAAATCACCTAGTAGAGATAATATTTCATAAACTTATTAAGAAACTAACTATCCTAATCCTAACTCAATTAGGATTGGTGTAACTTGAATCCTAAGTTAACTTCATGTTTATCTCCAACAAGGTCTTATAAATAAGACTCGATATTCATAAAAGTTAGTTACAGTATACGGTTCCAAAAGCAAACTAAAGAAAGAGATCAAAAGGTTGTGTGATTAATCTTTCAAGTGTTATAATAATATTTTGGTTCTAATAAAGAGATCATAAGTTTCAGTGAGACTGTTTTCATTCTAAGTTTAAACCTTAAAAGTCGTCATCATAATCATTACCAAAATTGTCTCTAGTCGGAATGACAACGGACACTGAGAGTTCCACTTGATACAGTCATCATCATCTTTACCTCCTCTGCAACCTCAAAGCCCCGTCAAAGGCCTTCTAGATCATCTGAGCTCTAACGATTCGTCAACACAAGGTCTTAACGGTATTGATTTGATTCAAAACCTCCATGATCCTAGTTTCCTTTTTTTTTTTGTTATTTTTTTGCTCTAGAAGTTTCCTTGAATTTTCAAGTAAGATGGAATTACAAATTTCTATTAACCTAATCTTTCTTTGTTGATTAAATGTTACGTGCAGAGGGAATGACTAATAACGGATTTCAGATTCCGTCTTCTGATTACTTTTACAGTTGGATTGTTTTCAACATAAATCAACTTAAGGTATGTATGTTTGTTAATCTGTATAAGTTTATCATAATTGATGCTTTATCGCTCTCTCTTTTTATGTACCATTGATTTTTGCAGAATATACTACTTAGCTGGTTTAAGCCGTACGGACCCGATAATATAGCAAGAGAAGAGCTCAGCAAAGCAGAAGCTACTACAGCTTCTAATGCTCAACCACAACATCGCGGTTCAGATTTATATGAAACTTGGCCTAGCCATGTTTACCAATCTATCCCTTGTGGTGAACAAATTCATCAGTCTCCTACAGCCTCTGCCTCCCAGCTGGTGCTTGGTCCTCAAAGTGTATCTTCCACTTCTCCTGCCATTCCAGTTTCTCTTCAGCAGGTAATATATATCAACATTCTCTCTTAATAAAAAAAAAAAGAACATTCTCTCTTAATTATATAATGTCGCTCTAGGTTTCTAAAAACATCGTAGTTGTTTGTTTTGTATACCTTACGCACCACGCAAAACCAACTTCGCTTGTCTTTTTTCTTAGACTGATAGAAGATTTGAGGCATTAACTACGAACTTCAAGCAGTGCGAGATATGGAATGGTCTTCAAGGAAACAACAATCAAGAAGATCAAACTTATTATTATTTTTTTTTTATAACACTTGTAACAGATTTGGGATTTGCCTAAAATATTGAAGGATCTGCTTACATGATCTCCCGCAAACCCTTTGACCCTAACGGAAGACCTTTCAATCCTTTTGGCCCAATCGAGCGACCCTTCCCACGTTTACCCTCTAGTGATGAACTAGCAGATTTGGGATTTGCCTAAAATACAAGTTTCAAGAACATATCATTGACAAGTTCATGTGTGTGTGTTTTCTCTCATGACCTTATCTTTTGTTCCTAGGATTTTCTAAAGAATGTTGTTTCTATTTGCCCATCTACAGAAAATATTACAAATTCTTCAAGAGTATTAAAAAAAATCTCTACTTCCATGTTCTTTTCTTTCTATTCCCTTTTGGAAAGCTTGCCCATTAAAAAATCTAGCCCTTCAATTTAAATTATATTTTATGCGATTTACTCTGGCTATTATCCTTTTGGGAGAGGAAATCAAAACAAAATTTACAAAGTTTCCATGGTAAAATGATAAGTTTAGATGCTAAGAAAAAAAGAAGAGTGTAAAGAGCCGGCGACAGTGTCTATCAACACCGAGGAGGAGGCACCTTCGTTGTTTT
Organism: Eruca vesicaria subsp. sativa; assembly: GCA_932364175.1. Taxonomy (NCBI): domain Eukaryota; kingdom Viridiplantae; phylum Streptophyta; class Magnoliopsida; order Brassicales; family Brassicaceae; genus Eruca; species Eruca vesicaria. The sequence goes on along the minus strand of CAKOAT010191821.1, from coordinate 55,411 downwards.
TCTCATTGCCAAACGAAATCGTTTACAACTTCCTTAAAAAGAAAATCAGATGTGGTTTATTTATGAAATCTATCATGGAAAATGTGTTATAAATTTACTGTTCTTTCGATTACATGTATTGGGTTCATTCAAAAAGAAAAAAAAATACATGTAACAGTGAAAATATATAGATTCTTTATTTAACATAGATATATGAAAAAGGTGAAATCGTTGTTTGGTTCTGCGAATTAAATAGTGAGTAATGATGATGTATAACTTTTCCTGTAAGGTTTGATATTTTCTCTTTTGTCTCTACGGGTTTTGAATTTTATGTGTTTGTTCGTGTTTGTTCGTGTTTGTTGATTTTTTAGAGATGTAATAACTACGAAAAGTCAAATCTCTATGGAATGGAATTATTCTTAATTTGGCTTTACTTTATGTTCTCGTTGTTATTTAGGAAACTTGCACAGTTGATGACAAATGTGACATTGTTATACTATTGTTGTAAAAAAACTAAGACACTAACGGATTTCATATAAAGATAAAGATAAAGTGTTTATGTCTTATGAATTAGATTCTTCATTTATAGATAAATAATCTCGACGCTGAGGATTTGTTTCCCAGAATTCAAGATCTCTTATGTACCTAGATCTCTAAATGTTGTGTCTGATCATCTAGCAAAGACTGTCTGATCCTTTTATCGTAATCTCATGTATGTTGGTTGTTCTATTCCAGTCTGTTTTCCCATGCCACCTCAAACTTGAGTAATAGATCAACCTTTCGTTGTTCAAAAAAAAAAAAAAAAAAAAATAAGCTACTTCTATTATGGCAGTTCATCACTTTCTTCTTCTAAATCATTGTAATCTTCATAAACCTTGATAATCCAGAATGGTGAACTCTTCTCATATGCTCGCCAATTTGAAAAGCATGACATTGTAGCACGATCGTCAAAGTCCGGTTGCTGAGAATTTGGAAAGCGCGTAATAAAAAAAAGAAGCAATGTTCAAGCTCATATTTCATCTATGTTGTGTTGTTGCGCAGAGAAATAATAATTTCGAGCTCTCTGACTTCTCTTCCTTCTATATGATTCAATGATCAAAGCGGGTATTTGTTGAGCTAATGAACCGGATAATCCAATACCAACAGACATGCTCATGCTCCGCAATCATAATCATTTAATATCTATTATATTAAAAGAGAAGTCACAACTTATCTTCATGTGTGATATTTTTAAAAATGGACCATTCCTAGAAAGTAATATTTCATATATATCTTAATAACATTTTATTTGACTTAGTTACAATATCTTTTGATATCTTTCTTCTATTTGAAATAAAATAAATATTTTAAAAAGAATTCTAACAAAATCTTTTAGAATCTTTTATAAACATTAAACATATGAATAATAATA